>CM041777.1:229876023-230174172 GCA_023374045.1 Limonium bicolor
ATCGTGCCAGAAAATTTTCAATTCTAATATTAAGATGATGTCACAAAAACGATACCTATAGGATCGTTCCTAATATATGTTTATTTTATTTTTATGACAGAATGTAAGAATAATTATCATTGAAGAAAGTCATTGATTGATGCTGAAGACATATGTCTTATTGACAGTGCTGCAATACACACGATTCTTAAGTATAAGAAATATTTTTCTTACTTGCGAAATTATGTTGCAAAGGTTACTACCATATCAGGTAATACGAGTATTATTGAAGGATCTGGAAAAGTAACTATTATTCTACCTAAAGGAATAAAAATATGCATTGAAAATGCATTGTTTTCCAGCACGTCTCAAAGAAACCTGTTGAGTTTCATTGATATACGCCAGAATGGGTATTACATTGAGACGGGGAATGATGGAAATGTTGAATATATTGGCATCACAAAAGTGATAGCTGAAAAGAGACAAATGTTGGAAAAGCTAGTTGTTATTTCCTATGGGTTGTACCCTGTGTATATTAATACAATAGAAATACATGTTATTGAAAAATTGAAATATTTTGATGATTTCAAAACTTGGCATGACCGGTTAGGCCATCCCGGTTCAATCATGATGCGAAGGATAAGGTCATATAATATGTTTAAAAACAAAAGGTTTCTTCAACTAAATAGTTTTTCGTGTATTGCTTGTTCTCAAGGAAAACTAATTATAAGGCCATCACCAGTTAAACTCGAGACAAAGTCGATTGCTTTTCTCAAAAGGATTCAGGGTGATATATGTGGACCTATCCATCCACCATGTGGACCATTTAGATATTTTCGGGTTTTGATAGATGCATCAACCAGATGGTCACATGTTAGCTTATTATCAACCCGCAATATGGCATTTGCAAGATTATTGACTCAACTAATTCGATTGCGAACCAATTTTTTTGATAATCAAATCAAATCCATATGCATGGATAATGCTGGTGAATTTACCTCCATGGCCATGAATGACTATTGCATGTCCTTTGGAATAACCATAGAACATCCAGTAGCTCATGTGCATACCCAAAATGGTTTGGCAGAATCTTTGATCAAACGTCTGCAATTAATTGCAAGACCGTTACTAATGAGATCAAAACTCCTAGTATCTGCTTGAGGGCATGCTATATTACATGCAACTACCTTGATTCGCATCAGACCAACAAGCTATAATAAGTTGTCACCATTACAAATGATTACGGGTCAAGAACCCAATATCTCTCATCTGAGGATTTTTGGTTGTGCCGTATATGTTCATATACCTCCACTGTAAATAACCAAAATGAGGCCTTAAAGAAGAATGAGAATATATGTTGGGCTTGAATTTGTCTCAATTATTAGATATCTTGAGCCAACAAATAGGGACTTTTTTACAGTTCGATTTGCTGACTGTCATTTTGAGGAGTCACATTTCCCATCATTAGGGGGAGAAAATAAGCAATTGGTAAAGGACATTACATGGAATGAACCATCATTACTACATTACGATCCTCGCTCTAAGCAATGTGAACAAGATGTTCAACATATTATTAATCTCCAAAAGCTGGCGAACAAATTGCCTGAAGCATTTACTGACCTAAATCAGGTGACACAGTCGTATGTGCCAGCTAAAATGCTCCCTCTAGAATTGATGTCCATGGAGGACAGGTTGTAAATGAGTCTAACACACGTATAAAGCGTGGTAGACCAGTCGGTTCTAAAGATAAAAACCCTCGAAAACGAAAGGGAGCATGCATTAAAGATGGCCCAAGTGAGAAGGTGAGACTCTTGAAGAGTCTGTAGACATGACAGTTGCTGAAATAGAGAAAAATCAGGTACTTGAAACTAATATTGATAATGAAGAGATCTCGATCAACTATGTCATGACTCGAATACGATGGAACCGACATGAAATTAACGTTGATGAAACTTTTTCATATAATGTAGCGCTACAAGTAATGAATAATGAAGAGGATCATGAACCAAAGTCTGTTGAAGAATGCAATCAAAGAAATGATTGGCCAAAATGGAAAGATGCTATTGAAGCAGAATTAAACTCACTTCAAAAACGTGAGGTTTTTGGACCAGTGGTCCATACACCAGTAAGATAAAACCAGTTGGTTATAAATGGGTGTTTGTGCAAAAAAGAATCGAGCAAAATGAAATTGTGAGATACAAAGCTCGTCTATTTGCACAAGATTTTGGTCTAAGACCTGGTATTGACTATGAAGAAACTTATTCCCCAGTTATGGATGCCACAAGTTTTAGATACTTGATTAGTTTGGCAATCCAAGAAAATCTTGAGTTTTATTTAATGGATGTGGTTACAGCCTATCTATATGGATCGCTTGATAGCGACATTTATATGAGGCTACTAGAGGGATTTAAATTGCCCGAAGCATTTAAATAAAGCTCTAGAGAAAATTTCTCTATTAAATTGAATAGATCCCTCTATGGACTAAAGCAGCCGGGCCGTATGTGGTATAATCACCTTAGCGAGTTCTTGCTTAAGAAAGGCTATAAGAATGACTCAATTTGTCCTTGTATATTCATAAGAAAAAGTGGATCTGGGATTGTCATAATTGCGGTCTATGTTGATGGCCTCAACATAATTGGAACATTTGCAGAACTTCAACAAGTTGTTGAATGTTTAAAGTCAGAATTTGAAATGAAAGATCTTGGTAAGACAAAGTTCTGCCAAGGAGTGCCACTTGAGCATTCACCAAGTGGGGTATTTCTATAGTAGACTCAATATATTACAAAGGTGTTGAAAAGATTTTATATGGATCATGCTCATCCGTTGAGCTCTCTAATGGTTGTTAGGTCCCTAGATGTAAACAAGAACCCATTTAGACCCCGTGAAAGTGACTAAGAGTTACTTGGTCCTGAAGTCCCATATCTAAGTGCTATAGGAGCATTGACGTACTTGGCGAGTTATACTCGACCTGATATAGCATTCTCTGTAAATCTATTGGCAAGATATAGCTCTGCTCCTACAAAAAGACATTGAAATGGTGTTAATCATGTACTCCGTTATCTTCGAGGTACAATGGATATGAGGTTGCTCTTTCCAAAGACACCTAAGTCTGGCCTAGTAGGTTATGCTGATGCTAGCTACCTATCTGATCCTCACAATGCAAGGTCACAAACAAGTTATGTATTTGCTCATGGAGGTACGACCATATCATGGAAGTCTATAAAGCAAACGAGTGTCGCCACCTCCTCTAATCATGCAGAAATTCTAGCAATACACGAAGCCAGTCGATAATGTGTTTGGTTGAGGTCCATGATCCAACACGTACAAGAGAAGTGTGGCCTAACTTTTGATCAAAAAATTCCCACGACATTATATGAAAACAATGCTGCCTATATAGCCCAGATAAGAGAAGGGTACATCAAGGAGATAGAACGAAGCACTTATCTCCCAAGTTTTTCTACACCCATGAGCTTCAGAAGAATGGAGAAATTGATATACAACAAATCCGTTCAAGCAATAATTTGGCGGATATATTCACCAAGTCACTTCCAACTTCAACTTTCAAAAAGTTAATCCACAAGATTGGGCAATGTAGATTCAGAGATTTTAAGTGACGTTTAGTTCAGCGGGAGAACTTATGATTGCACCCCTTTTTCCTTCGTTTTGGTTTTTATCCCATTAGGTTTTTTCAAGCAAGGTTTTTAACGAGACAATCAATATTGGACATTCAAGGGGGAGTGTTATATATAGAGAACATTGTACTTAGTTGTGAAGTGAATGAAAACCTGATTACTATTTTCTACTCTTTATCTGTTCTCTCATTTCTAACACATGACATATTATTTTAATGGAAGAGAATCGGGGGCGGTGGGTCGATAGGATAATGGATAAATTTGCTTTCCACTTTAGTCCAGATATTGATGCAGCTGCCAGAAGCGCCTCAACTATTTTGGGGTGTACTCCGACATCAATATCAAACCATTAATATATATGAAAAAATAATAAATTAGAATTAAATATAATATATTATTAATTTTAAGTGATGTAATTACTTTTTTGTTGCATGTTAATTACTATTTTTATGGATATAAATTATAAAATAATTGTCTCTAGTAAAAAAAAAGGTCCTACAAATTTGGAGCCCCTAAACATGGAAACCCTTTTTGACAACACCGGGTTTATATGTTAAGAGCCGCCCATGACAATTGTCTATCTACTTGCTCTGTTGTAACTGTTAAATATCCAGTAAGAATGCAAAAGATCCATAAAATATTCTCTTTATCTGTTACTTCTCTTCGTACGTCTTTTTGGTAGGGTTGTCGATTTTGTGTTTTGAGTCGGGGTGACCTTAACCCAAACCCGACCTGCTCATGTTTAACCTCAACCTGAAACCGACCCGAACCCGAACGAGTTATGATTTGTCAACCTGAGATTGACCCGGTCACATCTCCCCAACCCAAACCCAAACCCAACCTGAAATTTACACATTAACCTGAACTCAAAATCAACCCGAAATTAAAAATATGGCACTATCAATATAAATTGTATACAAAATCACAAAGACAACTTAACATATCATATAATACCATCAAACATAAATGGTTACATGATTACTATATTTAGCGTTATGTTGCATAACTATAAGAATACATATATTTTTTCTTTCTTTTTTTAAATGTTTTTGGATTGCGGGTTGAAATCGTGCTAACAGGCCAAACCCAAAACCGACCAGAATTTTTTGGAACCCAACCCATCCCGAACCCAACCAGAAAATATTTTAAGGTAAAAAATTATAACCCAAACCCACGTGTTAGCGTGTCAGTTTTGAGTCAGATTTCAGGTTTGTGTCAAGATTGACAGTCCCATTTTTTCAGTTACAGCTGGGTTATTTTGGAATCTAGTAATTATTAAGGGTTCAACTATATTAAGTGCGGATTTGCTCTAATTTGAGTATATGGAGTCAGACAAAGTGACAAACCAGCAATCAAATAAATGCTCTAACCTCGGCAAAATTCGGCCCAGTTATTTTTCTATACAATAGGCCCAGCTACCCGTAATGTTGGACCAACCACGGTAAGAAACAATTCCAGTACGAAACAAAGCAGAGTGACAGCCTACCGTCTCCTCCCTTCCTGTCCCCGTCTTTTCCTTCACGTTTTGACTTCACATACTGTGTTTCTTTTTCCGCAAAACGACGTTACAGGGCTTGGGTGTGGTCAGTTGTGGTTCATGGCGGTTGCCTTGTTGGGTGGTTAGTGGTGGCTTGAGGGCGTGCGGTGGTTGGAATGGAGTTCGGCGGTGGGCTTTACGGGACCGGCACTACTATTTTAGAATTGATTGAAACTTGGGGTTTCATCACGACGCCAACAACAGGCAGCCTCGGATACAGGTTCGACAATTATACATGTTCTCACTCCCACATTAGCTGCTAGGGATCTGACGTCGTAGTTCATAATCTGGAGAGGAGCAAGTAAGCTTGTCCCTTCGGGGACATCTGATAAAATTGGAACGATACAGAGAAGATTAGCATGGCCCCTGCGCAAGGATGACACGCACAAATCGAGAAATGGTCCAAATTTTTTTGAGATTTCTACAATTTCACATGTTCATCGAGGAATTAGGGTTTTGCGAACTTCAGATAGAATTGAATTCTTTTTCGTTTCATTTCATTCCCCGAGTCATTTGTATGAAGAAGTTCCATTCTTCCGCGTTTTTAATCCTTGTACACTTTTACTAAGCTTCTGTAATTGTCAATGCAGCGCTCTGTTAGAATCTCCACAATTTCTGTATCATATTATGCCCGCAGACAGATTTCTGGAATAGGTTGTACATTTGTCACCCGTCTTGTTTATCCATTCACTCAAATTGTATCCTAGTTTGTTTGTGCATTCTCAGAACTTGCATTTACTTGCCCAAGTTCACGCACCCGTTTGTCGGCCTCTCTTAGAGTAAATCATAAAGACAAACCGTTCCAAGGAGTAAAGCTGAATAGAAATTTGACAATAATGGCGGAAAAGATTGTTTTGATTGAAGGGCAAGCTCAAGTTTCTTTATTTAGGGTAGTAGTGGGTCGATGGGATTTATTTTGGTTTCCGCTCTTGGTATTGCGGGAATTGCATGTATAGTTGCACTCTGTTGTGACTGTTATATACTTTAGTTTGAAGGCAACGGCAAGTTTCTATGGTTCATTTAGGAGCCTTCTTTTCTAACGGTGCTGACTAGCTGGATTTGTTTTCAGCAGTGGAGATGGTTTGGAAGCATAATCATCTTGTTGGTGAACGATTTTCTGTCACAAAGAAGCTAATTGGTAACTTCTTGGTTGTTCCAGGTAAAAAAGGTTGATAGTAATACTTAGTCTTGACATTCTAGTGTTTGCCATATGATTTCTGTCCATGAATAAATTCTAACCGTTCGTGATGCAGAACTTTTTCTAGTTCAATATGAAAGGGGAATGGAACTGCTGTGTTGTCTTATAACAACTTGGGTGTTGATGCCTGTGCTTAGTGTGAAGAATACACCAAGAATGGCTATGGGACAGGAGCTCCTGCATATATAGCAATAGCATGACTGAATCCCACATCAGTATGTCAGAGGTTAGAAAGCACTGACATCCTAATAAAATGTGAAGCCAAGGGCCTTTACAAATCATACCTTTCTCGGCCTTTTGGCTAAGATCAAGTGTAGTATCTGTTCTTATCAGTTTAATATCTGATACGTGGGCCATCGGCTCACAAGATATTAAATTAATCTTTTGAAGCGGGGAGTGGCCCATTAACAGTGGCTTGCCACTGTGGGTTTGCTCATGCGTCGCCCTTGCGTTGCACTACTGCTTGGGCCTGGCGCACCCCCACCAAACCATGAGTTTAAAGTTTTTCTTCGGTTACTGAAATAACCTAACTCCAATGTCTGTTGTTTTATCCAAAAAAAATTGTTGATTTCTGGCCAGATATGAGCATTCTTCTATGATGATTGAACAAATAGATGAACTCTGTTGTATCTCTAAAATGTGGCCGCATATTTTTTTATCTTTCTAATGTTGAAACTTCAAAGGTTCAGTGGTGGAACCTGAGTACTAGCCCGATGTCAATGACAGTGACAGTCTGATGTCAATGAGAGAAAGTGATAGGTAACAGAAGGCCTACTTGGTTTCAAAGGCACCAATGGAATCTTTTTTGGCTTCATGAAATAAATTCATTTGTCTTCATCAGAAAACTTATCTTCTGGCAATCGGAAAAATGATGACGAATGTTATATTCTTGTTGAGACAAGCTAAGGTACGTATAGAAGTCTTACTGTCTGGCATTTATCGGGGTTTATTGAAACTCATTGTCAATGATGTGAAGTTGAAGGGAAAGATGTTTAATCATAGACAAGGAACTAGATGGATCAATCTGAACCTGAACACTGCACATATTTTGTTAAGGAAACATTGTGGGGTTTGTCAGAGAACCAGACAGAAATGGCAGTGTCACCTGCTGCTCAGGTTTGAGGGTGGGATCCTCAGTATTAGAGATAAGAGCCTATAGAACAGATCCTGTTCAAGTTAAGTCATACGACGTTTTTGGTCCTGCACATTCAAATTGCAGCACCACCTGCTCAGGTTTGAGGGTGGGAGACGGCTGCAGGACAGAAATGACTTGCCACTACTGTTAAGGTAAAAAAAACATTGAGATGTGTCCATTTATGTGTTATTTTCTTATTGCTCCTTGGGCGTCTCTCATTCTAAATTTAAATACTGTACGTGGCCTCATCCTGTGTACTTGTTTGTTCAAATGTATTCCACATGTCATGTACTAGCAGTTTCAGGCGGATTGATTCTGCCGTTCCTCTTGTAAAATATCTTACCCTTGAAGCTAAGAGAGGGAAGAAGCATAATGAAATAACGGATGTTACAGTATTTCCATTTACAGCTCAAGCATAATGGAAGTCTTAACATCTGCTGGTTTTTTTGTTTGGTTTCCACGATAGGCATTATATTAAACAGAATTTGTATCAAGTATGCCGGTTGAAGTTCAACAATGTTTCGATGGTACATCAAGAGAATGTACACAGTAGGAAATGAACTAATATTCTGGTATAAAAAATGGGTCTGGACCAAAGCCCAATGGGGCCAATACAAGATGATTAAACTAGTCTATATCTTATTAGACAGAGTGTACAGTTAGGGGAAGTTAAAATTCTAGTTGCTTAGGCTGAGTTAGACTTTCTGCATAAAGGAATCATCTGGTCTCTCTAGTGTTATGGATAAACAAAAGATCGCAGAAACTGTAATGGAAGCTATTTATAAGTTATAATCATGGATCGTTAGACTATGATGTTAGTACCGTTTCATGTCATTGAGGTCAGGTTGGGCGCTTTCGTCCTGGTGGTGTTGAATCATTTGGGATAGTTTTCTTATAACATGAGAAAGTAAATAGGTACCGAGCTTTATGTATTTGATCATTTATACTGAGGCAGCGCCAGTTTACAAACTAGTTCCGGCCGGGCGAATAGTTTATGTCTAAGGAAATCATAAGCAAAAGATCTCAGAAAAATATTAATAACCTGGTCACTGTTGATCATGTTATTCGTAAAATTGAACGTTTTTTTTTAAATATTCTATTATAATTGTGCTCTTAATCTTACGAGAAAGTCAGTGATTGAGACTTTAATTAGGATAATGAATGATTAGCCGGTATTTAGGTAGGTGATAGGTAGTCGTTTTTATCATGTTGTTAATCTTGCTGTTTGGACCCTAGTTATAGTCCCCGTTCCAACTTTTGGGGGTGAGCAACTACAGCTCAGTAGATAGCAAATTTGATCAACGAAACATACTCAAAATCTTTGAAAATAATGTAGCGATATAAAGCAAATGCTTAACAGAATTGAACTTCTTCAAACCGAGTTTATAAGAGAAGCGAGTTAAGCTCAAGACTTTGCAGAACATAAACCATATACAAATCAGAACTCTTTCCAGAGTGATCACAAAATAGACTGGGACACTATTCCTAAGCACACACATATACAAAAAAGGATGAAGACCCATGGATCAAAAGATCCCTCGACAATGCAGAAATTGTTCGAAGACCAATAGGCCGTTGGCCCCAGAACAAAAGTGGGGTAGTACACGTGCACATAATAGACGTCTATGTAGCATGCCATGGGATAGCCTGACCCAGCCATCCATGACTCAAAAGCAAAGTATCTAGGTCTCAAAACATAATGGTTTAAGTTACAGAACGGAAGCACATAAACATGCATAAATGTGAGTAAATCACTTAGTTAGACTTAGGGGATCAAAGCCTCGCAAACAGAAACCAAAACGGAGCTCAAACGAGCATTTTAGGTGAAATCAGACTGTTGTTTGGACATGTGTCTGGACTTGCAAGTTCGAACACATGCTGAGACTCAAAACATAGATGTTCGGACTTGCGATTCAACCTAAAAGTTCAGACAAAAGTCCGACAAAATATATGAGGTCGCATTCGAACATGAATCCGAACACAAACGTTCGGACACATGCCGAACTCAAAATACTGAATGGCAGAAGACATGTCCAAACTTGTGTCTGGGCTTACAAGTTCGGACACAAGTCGAACTGTAAACGCAGACTTCGTCCTCGCTTGTCGTTCGAACATGCATGTCTAGACAGAAGTTCAGACAAGTAAAAAATCATCAAAAATCAGAGTGCGCCCGAGCCTTGTCCGGACATTGAGGTTCAAATAGAAGTCTGGATGGTAAAATTATTCACAAAACTTTGCATAAACCTCCCAAATTCATTTCCAATTCCACACAATAAAAACATAACAAATGCATGTGAAACCATGGGGGATTTTGAGGACCACAACAACAACAAAACATACGGGAAAATGATTCAATAAACACATCAAATCACAACTAAAAAAGCCTAATTCACAAGTTCCCCCATAGCCAAACACATTCATTGTATCCGTTCACCACCTACCTTAATTACATAGCAGAAAACCTACAACTGAAACGACACAACAACCCATAACAATCCAAAGACCATACCGAACCCAACACAACCACTGATCAACATAAACCCAAACATCGAATCCCAAAATCAAAACAAGGGACCCAACAAAGAGGGAGCAACCGGAAACTAAACCAGAAATGTTGACGCGAGACTGAGCACTGACAATCACACAATAACCACGCTTCGAATCCACACAGAACAGTAGAATATCTGACCAACACCAAGACAATTGGAAAACTGAGAAGGAAATCACAGAGATTGGTGAGCATAGTAGTTTATCTTGAACTACGCCCACCAAGAGAAAGAAATCACAGAGATCTAGCAATCCCTGTTGATGAGCTCGGGATCTAGAATTCAATAATCATACAATCAATCAATCAATGCCACAAACAACTCAAAGTTGAAGACTCTTACTTTCTTAGATATTCTTACCCTTCAATCTAACTTCAATTAGCACCAACAATGGGAGATGAGAGTTACGTTAAAGGAGGGAGATGAGCAAAGCGTGGCGTAGAGAGGGAGAGGAGTTGAGAACGTGATTTGTCGGTAAAAATAAAAGAAAGTGAAGAGAAGAAAGAAAAAGGAAATAAGGAAAACAAAAGAAAGAAAAGTAATTAGGTAGGGAAATAATTGGAAGTAAATAATTAAAAGGGATATCAATATCTAAACAATATCATGTTGTATTTTATTTAATCCCATATACTCTCATCCCCACTTGAAAATAAACCCCATTTTCCAATAATCCTCCACTATTAATATACCTATTTGCCGATTGAACATTCCATGATTAGCCCAATATATTATATAAATATATGCTTGTAATTTAGCCAAAAATTCGGGGTATTCATTTAGAATGATTATATATTATGTATTTTTAAAGTGAATCTTATTCATTAACAAAATGAATATTATTTAATAAAAAAGTGAAGAACTATGCCAAAAATATTACCCTGCCCCCCAAACACCCTAAAAACCCACCCTATGAAAGCTAAAAATGTCAAAGACATTTTTATGGTTTGTAATGCAGAGTTTTAGGATAAACCACATACCCTAAAAACATGTCAAGACAGTAACGACAATATAAAGTGTAGAACTAATGCCACAAGATTAATGGTGGCCACGGTTCCGGTTCTGGTTCCACCGGTTCCGGTTCTGAAAATGTGTATTCGGATTCGGAACCGGTTCCAGGCGGTTCCGGGGCGGTTCCGGTTCTGGTTCCGGACTCTGTATTCGCTTCGGATTCGCTCAAATCAACGGTTCCTACCGGTTCCGGAGCGGTTCCGGTTCCGACCGGTTCCGGAGCGGTTTCGACTGGTTCTGGAAAGATTCGATCGGCTCTAGTTTCTTCATTTTAACTCCGATTTTAGATCCGTTTGTGCGCACACGTTGCTCTTTTCGTCCATTTTGCTCCTAGCTAGGTTATTCCTCAAGTTTATAATCTTAAATGTATAAGAACCAAAGACTTAAATTTATGTATTGAATTTGCAAAAATTAAAGAGCAAAACGGATTTTATTATATGATTCACTGTCTCGTTAAAACCTTATTAGGTAAAAACCCATTGGAAAAACCCTAATAAGGAAAAAAGTACAGCTACTAATAGGTTACATGATTTCAATTTTGAAATCTTAAAAGATTACATGGAAAGAAAGTAATACTAATACATTCTAAAAGATTACATGATTTCAATTTGGAAGTCTTAAAACGACGTCGTTTTGGCCCGATTCCAACGGTAACTTCGACCGGTTCCGGGGCGGTTCCGGTTCCGGTTCCACCGATTCCGGTTCCGGTTCCACGGTCCGAATCTGACGCGAATCTAAGCGGTTCTGGGCGGTTCCGGTTCCGGTCCCGGTTCGGTCCCGAATCTCAAAACTTGTATTCGGATTCAATTCACAAGGGGGCGGTTCCGGTTCCGAATCGGTTCCGGGTAGATTCGCCAATTCCGGGTAGATTCGGATTCGGTGGCCACCATTACAAAATTACCCTACCCCCCTCAAACACCCTAAAAACCACCCTAGGAAAGCAAAAAACGTCAAAGACACTGTTAGACCCTAAACTCTACACTACAAACCCTAAAAACCTGTCGAGTTGGTAACGACAATATAAATTGTATAACTAATGTCAAAAAAATTACCTTACCCCCCCTAAACACCCCAAAAAACCACCTCGTGAAAAAAGATGCTGTAAAAGTAGCCTTTGCCTTTTGTTTCCCTCAACTTAAGAGAGGGTTTTGTGGAGCCTAAGGCCTTGAGCAAGAAGGAGCATGAAACTTCCCCATTGAAACTTTTCTTCTTTGACCTTGCCCACGGCAATCTTTCCCCTCCCCTCCTTATTTATGCTCTAATGGAGGATTAGCCTCCTTGTACTAGAGATGGAGATTTCACCCCAAAATTTCTAAAAGGTTCATTATTGATTCTTGAACTTGTGTTTAACTTCATTTTAAGTAGTTTTGTGCTTAATGAATGGTGGTATAGAGACTTTTTGGCTCTTCAGCTTATCAATATATGATTGTGAGATTTGTTTGAGAGTTTTGCTCAATTTTAGATTTATATGTTGAATTTGGTTGATTTTGCTCTGATTTTATTGAGATGTGATTATGAGATGGATTTTAGGGTGGCAATTAGTTTAACATTTATGTGTCTTGCTATCAAAATGAGATTCTACGAAAGAAACCTTGACCAAGAGAACTAAATCAATGGAACTTATCAACATGTAATTCTAAGATAGATTTCATTGCAACTTAGTAAGAACATGAGCTTAACGCTATCAATTGACCAAGGTACTTTAATAATTTGTTGGGTTCCGGCACAACTGATTAGGACTAATATGAGCATGATTTAGTTACTAATTGCTTAATTATTCCCATGATTAGTTTTGAGTTCAAGAATTGACATACGGTAGTTAAGGAAGAAATGGGCAAGGATCAGGGCCGGCTTCGCGCACGTTCAAACTGGGCGATCGAACAGGGCCCCCTATTTTTTGGGGCCCAATTTTTATTTCCTTCTTTTAAGATTTTGTCATGAAAAAATATAAATGTCCAAATTTATCTTAAATTGATAATAGAAAATTACTAAATATACTGGTTTATTTTGGCACCATTATTAAATTATCCAGACTAAACTTTTCTTCTTTTCTTTTCTGCACGGAAGTTGAAAAGTTTAACTTCCCTTTCACACTCTCTTCTCAATCTCACCTTCACCCTCTCTCTCCCGTTCACTCTCGCTGGGTCTCTGGGGATTTCGCCATTCCTGTGCTGACTTTGCGGATTAGCAGATCGGTGGAATTGGAAGAAGACAACCTTTGCCAGTGAAAGAAAAAAAGGAGTGCAGACTGGACAAGTCTTGCAAAATTGGTGAAGGTATTTGTGAATATTTTATTTGTTTCATTATTTTCTATTCGAATGAGTAATGAACGGTTTGGCTACTATTGTTGCGCTGTACAATTGAAAATTTTATAAACTTTTAGATATATTATATAAATTAAAGTTCCTCTCATCTTCTTGCTTAACTTCTGCCAATTTGTTTCACATCGTCACTCTGCAAATTGCAAAGGAAGGTATAGTAATGTTTCGGCCTTCCAGGCTTAGCTTCTATCAATTTTTTTTGTTCCTTTTGATATAAAAGTTTAATACTTAGTATGTATGAGTCGACTGTGATTGATGAAAGAGTTACACTGATGTAAAAGCATTATTAACTCTTTTTTATTTATTGATGACCTAATCTATTGTTAAAAAAAGATTATGCAACCTAATATTAATGGTGACTAGATGTTTTTTTTATATTATTACTATTGTCTACTAGATTAGTTAAAAATTGTTTAATTTCATTATAATTTGTCTTTTTTTTACAGTTATTTACTTTGAATATCAGAAAGATCTTGTGAAACTTATGGTAATCAAGTACAAAGGAGAAGGAAGTAGAGATATTATCAATCGTGAACAAGCAAGTTGTACCATTCTTACATATATCTAATAGTACAAATTTGCTATGTCATCTAAAAGTAGAAAGTAAGATTATGGATGTGAAAAATGTAAGAAAAGAAAGAGGATTGAAGAATTACTATAGTATCAAAGTGGAGCTCTTGATAAGTTTATTGCCAAGGGATCTCAAGTTCCATATGATGATAACACTAATATTGATAATGGTGTGTCTTCAAATGTTGAAACTCTTCCTAAATATCACATTGATCCCCTTGTGAATGATGATGAAGTGACTAAAATTGATATTGTTATGCCTTTAACAATTGAAATTCTTCTTAGTAATCATGTTGAGACTCTTGTAAATCAGGATGAAGTGATTGACGATGTTGATCAATTAAAGACATTAAAATTTTCTCATTTATCAGATATATTTGATCCAAGAGTTTGAGATTCTCTTGATTCTAAAACGATTGAAGTTTTAGAAACAAAGGGACCCAAAAGAGACTTGTTGATTGGGAAAGAGCCTAAAGATAAATTTTCTAGACAATTTTCATCAACATTTTATACTAGAGTTTTGCCAAATGGAGAAAAGTGTGATAGAGATTGGTTAATATATTCAAAGGAGCTTGATAAATTGTTTTGCTTTTGTTGCAAAATATTTAGAAAAGGGAATGAAAAAGGTCAATGGAAAAAAAGAGGGTTTTGGAGATTGGTCACTTGCTAGTGACAGGCTTAGACGCATGGGAAGTGTAGAACATGTCAAGAATATGGCTACTTGGTATGAGTTGCATTTAAGGTTTGTTAAAAATGTGACCATTGATAAAATTATTCAAGAACAATTAGAGAGGGAAAAGAATTATTGGAAAAAAATGTTAATTAGAATTATTTCCATTGTGAAATTTCTTGGAAAACATAGTCTAGCTTTTTGTGGTACAAAAGAAAGATTGTATGAAAATAACAATGGAAATTTCTTAGGTCTAATTGAGATGTTAGCAGAGTTTGATCCAATTGTTCAAGAGCATGTTAGACGCATTACAAATGATGATATTCAAGTTCATTATCTTGGTCATAACAGTCAAAATGAATTAATAAGCTTGCTTGCTTCTAGCATCAAATCAGAAATCATTAAAAAGATTAAGTAAGCAAAGTATTATTCTGTTATTCTTGATTGCACTCTTGACTCTAGTCACCAGGAGTAAATGTCTTTGATTTTGAGATATGTTGATGTTTGTTCTCCTGGGGTTCATATCGAGGAGTCTTTTTTAGGATTTTTGAATGTTAATGATTCTAGTGGCCAAAGACTTTTTAATGTCTTGTAAAATGAATCAAAGTCTCTCGATATTGATATAGATAATGTGAGAGGTCAAGGTTATGACAATGGATCAAATATGAAAGGAAAGCATCAAGGAGTGCAAAAAAACTGTTAGAATTAAATCCAAGAGCTTTTTACAGTGCTTGTGGCTGTCATAGTCTTAACTTGACATTATGTGATATGGTCAATTCATGTGGTAAGGCTAGAGAATTTTTTGGCATCATACAACATATTTACACAATATTTGTTAATTCCACTAAGAGGTGGAAAATCTTGAAAGATAATGTAAAATGATTAACTCCTAAGTCAATGTCATCTACTTGTTGGGAAAGTCGAGTGGATAGTGTTAAAGCTATAAGATTTCAAATTATGGAATACAAGAAGCATTACTTCAAGATGTAGAATCAGATAATGATTCTAAGATAATAAGTGAAGCTAAATCATTAGCCATAAATAAACTTGGTGATTATGAATTTCTACTTGCAATAATTACTTGGTATGATATATTATGTGTTGTTAATACAGTTAACAAACATTTGCAATCAAAAGATATGCAAATTGGTGTTGCAATTGAAGAAGTAAAATCTTTGATTTAATTTTTTGTAAAGTATAGGGAAATTGGTTACCATGATGCCACTAATATTGCAAAGGCGATTTGCATTGAAATGAATATTGATCCCGTGTTTCCTATCAGGCGTGAAGTTTGAAAAAAAAAACATTTTAATGAGAGTTCACCTGATATTCTTGTACTATATCCTGAGGATTCCTTTAGAGTTAACTACTTATTATACATTGTTAATCATGCAATTATTTCTTTGAAAAAGAGGTTTGAACAGTACCAAGAATATACAAAAAAATTGGTTTCCTATTTACATTAGTCAAGTTGTATTCCTTGGATGATTTGAGTCTAATGTCTTGTTACACTCATCTTAAAAATGCACTTAGTAATTGTGGGTAGGCTGATATCAATGATATGATTTGAATGTAGAGCTTAAGTTACTTACAGAGTTTTTGCATGACAAAAGATGGGACCTTTTAGATTTTGAGCTATTTAAGGTCTGTTGATTGCTTCCTAATGCAACAATTGTATATAAAGTTTTGTTTGTCTATTCCTGTTACTGTTGCATCTACAGAAAGAAGTTTCTCAAAGCTCAAGTTGTTGAAGTCATATTTACGTTCTACAATGTCTCAAGAAAGACTTAATGGGTTGGAGATGATAGCAATAAAAAATGATATCTTGAAGCAAATCAATTATGAAGAATTGGTTGATGATTTTGCTTCAAAGAATGCTAGAAGAATGAGTATTTTCAAGTGAAATGCGTGATTTTTTTAATTTCCACAATTTAATTCTATAAGGGGCCCCGTTTTAGATTTTAGCACAGGGCCTCGAAAATCAACAAGACGGCTCTAACAAGGATACAACTTGGGGTACACCTTGCTTAGTTAGTTATCTCCATTTATTGCTTTATTTTCTTTCCATTTATCTTCCTAAACAAGCACTCAAAACTCCAAATTTACATTACTTGGAACATAAAGCATATATTAAAGTACATCGTTAAACTAGTAATTGGTAAGATAGACTTCAAGTCCGGTGAAACTACAACCCTGCTCACCCACATGACAAACCCGCTCACCCACATGACAAGCCCACTCACTCTAGAAACCCTTTCTCATTCTATCTATCACTATGAAATTGAAGGTTGACCACCTTGTCACCACCTATTGGTCATGTGGCGTAACAATGTGCATGAAGAAGCTTTGTGGACAAGGCTTGATTAAGGTGGTAAGGTTTTGTTAGCCAAGAAATGAATTCGGTAGGCTAACTAGGTGGTTTATTCACGTAAGCAATGGAAGACTGGAGAACTGGCATGAGAATAGTGTTTGGGCGCACCCTATTTGTTGATTCTTGATGCTACTGGAGCTTTGCTGAAGAATGCCAAAGTATGAGAGTCTTGCTACACACACACAGAAACACCGAAGCAGAAAGAGTCTAGCTGGAAAGGAGACTCTAACTGCAAGGCGAAAAACTTGGGCGCCAAACTTGCTGAGTGTTACAACTCACGTCTTGAAGACACAACTTGCCAACACTTCAGTTCTGAAATTCCAAGGACGCGGCCGAGATTCATGGGAATGTAATAACTACTTAGTCAACTCACTTCGAGAGTTTAGGAACATCCCATAAAATTGTGGACGTGTAATAATAGTCCTAGATAGCCTATAAATATAAGGTTCTTAGATCAGTTCCACACACATCTTTCCAGAGTTCATAGAGAGAAGATAATTATTGCTAAGAGAGAGGAAGATAGAGAGAGAGAATCACTTATAGCTATAACAAGAGTCACGTAACATTTTTAGCTTTTGAGTGAAGTGGTCAGACAGACTCTATCTGCCCACGAGCAAGAGGAATACTATGTATTCATTGTTTAAATCAATAAAGAAAGTCTCATTGCTTAAAGTCTTGTTTACACTTTCGTTCCAGAGTCTTGCAGTCAGGCTGCTCTTGTGCAACAACAAAAATCTGCCTGAGTCAGCCCTCAACTGATCCTACACTATTTTTTGTGATAAGTTCGATTGTGTGTGAGTTCTTTATAAAGAGAGAGTTTGTTATGTTAGTGCAAGTCTTTTTATAAGATTGTTTTATATGATTTGTCTGTTACTCACTCATCCCTAGGTGGTTAAAGCACGATTATCGGGAGTTCTTGACTCAGGAAAAAAAGTAAAAAGTAAAAAAATGAGGTGGAATTATGGTAAGAAGAAAAGAGAAGAGTGAAAGTTCTTACAAAATAACTCTTAAGAATCTATTCTTAACCAAATAAGAAATAGAGTGTGAGGAGAAGGAATTAAAATATAAGAACCCAATTAGACTTCTCGGATGTTTATGCAGGGGGAAGAAATCAAGAATACTAGAGAAGACAACAAACACTAAATGATGATTAAAATCTGATTATAGATATCTCTAGAGAGAACAGGAGAATACAGAGAAGGAACTATATATAGACTTATATCAAATGCTAGCATCTAACGGTGCTAGCTAACAGAATGAGAAATGAGAATACTTAACAAAACTAAATGAACTAATAGAATATAAACTCACGTGATACACAAATCTCAACATGGGGTCTCTGGTTGTGAACTTGTGATGAATAAGCCTTGAATAAAGAGATTTATTTCCTTTCTTTTTGTCTCTCTTATTAGAACATTTAGAGGATAGAAGAGAGTATAGTAGACAAGATAGACGTAGATTGGCATACCTCTTATCATTCCATTGTACATCCTTATATAGTATACAATACCAGCCGTTACCGAACCTTTGAGTGGTAAGAAAGCAAAAGATCAAAGGTCTACTAATGATGACTTTGGGGCGGTTATGGGAGTTACATAGACGAAAGGTCTAAGGTAGACCAAAGGATGATTGGATGTACATCCAATAATTGTATTAATTATAACACTCCCCCTTGGATGTACATCTTACTACCTCATTAAAAACCTTGCCAGGAAAAACCCATTGGGACAAAAACCATGGTCAAGGAAAAAAGAGTACAGTCTAAATGTTTCTTTCCCCCTCAATTCAACAAAATGTCTCTTCGATGTCGCATACCGATATCACGAATGAGCTTCTCAAAGACTTGAAGGAAGTTATTTGGTGAAGAAATCAGCTAAATTCTCATCAGACCAAATCTTGCGAACATCGAGAATACCTTTGGCCTGCAGCTGATGAGTTGAGAAGAATTTTGGTGATATATGCTTGGTTCGATCACCTTTGATGTATCATTCCCTTATTTATGCAATGCATGCGGCATTATCCTCGTATATAACCGTCGGCTTCTCTTGATCTGGTTGAAGACCACAATAACTTAAACTATGGTGCATAACTGATCCGAGCCATACACATTCTCTTTCTGTTTCATATAGAGCTATCAGCTCGGCATGATTTGATGAAGTGGCCACTATAGTCTGCTTCGCTGAACACCAAGCAATAGCAGTTCCACCATACATAAAAATATATCCGGATTGTGATATGACCTTATGTGGATCAGATAAATAACCTGCATCAGAAAAACCTAATAGAGTTGCATCCTTAGGATTTTTACACCTTTGATAAAATAAACCCATATCATGTGTACCATGCAAGTAGCGTAGGACATGTTTTACTCCGTTCCAGTGCCTATGCGTTGGAGATGAACTGTATCTTGCTAACAAATTGACAGAAAAGGCAATATATGGTCGGGTGGTACTAGCGAGATACATCAATGCCCCAATGGAACTAAGATATGGCACCTCATGGCCCAATAGCTGTTCATCAGGTCCGCGAGGGTGAAACGGGTCTTTATCCACATCAAGTGAGCGCACTACCATGGGTGAACTTAGTAGGTGAGCTTTGTCCATGTAGAAACGTTTCAAAATTTTTTCTACATAATTTGACTGATGGATAAACACACCTTCTCCGGTATGCTCAAATTGCAAACCAAGTCAATACTTTGTGACACCCAAATCTTTCATTTCAAACTTACTTTTCCGGTAATCATCCGCTTCTTGAATTTCTTGTAAAGAACCAATGATATTCAAATCATCTACATATACGACAATGATTATAAAACCTAAATCTTTCCTATTGATGAATACACACAAGGGCTTACAGGGTTGTTTTCAAAACCCTTATTTAGCAAATATTCACTTAAGTGATTGTACCACATCCGCCCTGATTGCTTAAGCCCGTATAATGACTTTTTTAACTTGATGGAGTACATTTGGTGATCTCCTTCATGAGATGGTTTGGCATTCGATACCCTTCTAGTACTTTCATATATATATATATATTTGCATCCAAATCCCTATATATATATATAAGCAGTTACAACATCCATAAGTTTCATGTGAAGTTGTTCATTAACCGCTAAGCCAACAAGAAACCTTAGGGTAATAGCATCCACAACGGGAGAATACATTTCCATATAATCTATTCCCTGTTTCTGGGTAAAATCTTGTGCCACCAATCTGGCTTTATTTCTCACAATATCATCTTGTTCATTTCTTTTCCTCACAAACACCCATTTGTAGTCAACTGGCTTAACATCTTTAGGAGTAGGAACAATCAGCCAAAGCACTCCTCTTTTATTTAGTATATCGAGCTCTGCCTTAATTGCATTTTTCCAGCTTTCCCAATAATTTCTTTGCCTACACTCTTCAATGGATTGGGGCACTGAGACATCATCATCCATGATTCTCATGGCAACCGAGTATGTAAACATGTCATCGATGACTATTTCATGTCAATACCATCCAATTCCGGTACTAACATACTTTATTGAGATCTCATAATTATCATTCTCCACATCCATATCCTTGTTTTTGTCTTCCGACAAAGTACCCTTATTCTCTTTCTGCACTATTGTGGCAGCTCTTTCCCCCTTTCGAGGGTCTGAACTCCTCTTTCGAGGGTTCGAAGATTGGAATTCCTCATTTCCCTTTTCCATTTCCTTTTGTGTCATTTTGACATAATCATCCCCCTTTCGAGAGTCTAGACTCCACTTTCGAGGGTCCGAAATCCTCTTTTGAGGGTTCGAACTCCTCTTTGGAAGGTTCAAATCTTGGAATTCCTCATTTCCCTTTTCTTTTTGTGTCATTTTGGCATATTTGTCCCCTCTTTCGAGAGACTGGACTCCTCTTTCGAGGGTCCAAACTCATCTTTTGAGGGTCCGAACTCCTCTTTTGATGGTTCAAATATTTGGATCCCAAGGATCGACCACGCTTCTTGCGTACTTAGGATTCACTTGCCGTTGTTTCTAGAATTTGGATTTCTCCGCGAGAGTTCCAATCGGGGTTGAACATTACAACTAGTAGACTATGATGGTGTTACCTGCCTTTGTATCCAAAAGCAGGTAGCTGATTGTAACATGATATCTCTTGTTGACAAACTTTCTTTTCTTCTTTCCCCTAAGGTGAAAAACAACTCATTCGAAGGACAACCAAATATCGAGCTGTAAACGATCCCCTGTCATAGGCTCATATATTTTGATAATGGAAGTGACTCGAAACCCACATATATTCCCAACCTCTTTGTGAACCCATCTTGGTACGTTTGTGGGGAGGTATGGGTTACACGTGCACCCAAAAACCTTATATGAAAATACTGCCTTTTGCCAAATATCATTTCCAAAAGGGATAATGAGTTTGCGAAATAGTCTACCTGATTAATTCCGCTGCATGCAAGAGCGATGACCCCAAGCAGTAGTAGGTTAGCTTCATACCTCATTAATAGTGGTCTTGCTATCATTTGCAATTCTTAATTACGACTTAGCATGACCATTTTGAATATGACCATGAGCCACTGATGCTCAACTATTATCCCAATCGTTTATTGACAAAAATCTTTAAAACATGGGATTGAACTCCAGCATTATCCAATCTTATTTTCTTGGATTTGATTATCTTGGAAATGACCCTAATTTAGTTATTGGGCTAGGAGCATAGCAAATGCCACATTCCTTGTAGTAAGTAGGCTCACATGACCACCTTGTTGATGCATCAATCAATACATAAAATATTTAAGGTCCACCGTGGTTGTATAGGCCCACACAATATCACCTTGAATCCACCCAAGGAATATTGGTGATTCATCATTCACCTTTTTCGTGATGGCCGTGTGATGATTTTCCAAGAGAACAAGCCGTACATGCCAAATCACATGACGCTAGAACCTTTTAGTTCTTAAGGCGTGCCCACTAGAATTTGCAATGATTCTTATCATCATTGTTTCCCCTGGATGACCTAATCTGTCATGCCATAAGCTGAATACTTTTTGGTCTACTAACTTTTTAGTGACATTATAAATCTCAATGGGACTAACAAATACCCCAATAAGCCCAGCTTATATCTATAATATTTTTCAGTACTCGCTTCCCATTATTCTCATGAGATTCAGACATAAGTATTCATTACCATGTTGGCCAAGAGTTTCAATATATAGCCATTCTTTCGAATATCTCTAAAGCTTAGCAATTTCCTTTGAGACTTGCTTGAATATAAACTTCATCAATGTCAATTATAGTTCCCCTCGGAACACAATGATGATTTCCCAATACCTTCAATCATATCCGAGGCACCTAAAATAGTATAAACAAGCCACACTCTCATGGAGACTATGGAAATATATCTTGTTTTTCAAGATGAAATGTGTGATGACACTATCAATAAGACATAGCTCCTTGCCGTGAACACTTGCCATCTATGACCAAAACGTGCAAACCAAACATAAGAAAAATCCAAAAAAAAAAACATAAGATGACTAAACATTTAACCGAAAAATGCATTTTCCAAGTCCCCAAAAGACGAATACTAAAGAGGTTTAAAACCAATATTTGGGGTATTCTCAATATTTTTGAAAAAAATCAGATGCCTCCAAAAGAGTTTTGTCGGAGCCCCTGCTTCCACGATGTTAGCCTCACTAGTATTTGCTTCAACATTTGTTCCTTTCAATGAAGCTTGATATAACTTAACAAGGTGTGGTGCCGTGTGACATTCACGTGTCCAATGTCCGTGTATACCACACTTATGACATTTTTCCTTGTCATGATTTCTTGGAGGATTATCCTTCTTGAAATGATTTTCTTTTATCTTTGGAAATATTGGTTTTAATCCAACCACATTTATGCCCATGACCGCGCCCTTGATAGCGGCCTCGTCCATGGCCACGACCTCAACTTTGCCCATGACCACTTTTATGCACAAAAGTGGATTCATTGATATTGACTTCAACAGATGTCACATTTTGTTCAGTCACTGGGGCTGATCGTCGGGCGATCTTGATGATTTTGCATAAACAGACTATTATTCTCTTCAGCCACCAACACTACAAGAAAAAGACGTTTTAGCTACCGCTAAATTGCTACTACACATAATTGGTATCTAAATTGGAAAATTGCTACTAATTTTAGATGTTATTAACAAAGTGGTTGCTTTTGTGATACCACAATGACAATGGTAGCTAAACTTTTAGGCAGTAGCTAAATGTCTACCACCTTGCAGGATTGCTACCGTCAATAGTAGCTATTTTATTTGTCATTCCGGTAGTTTTACTAAAAGTAATTTTGCTACCAATATTGGTAGCTAAATTAAGAATTGCTACTACTTGGTTGATGTTAATTCAATCATGGTAGCTATTATGCTACTATTTGAGCATCAGTAGCAAAACGACTCTAATCAGTAGCTAACTAGCTACTATCTTAAAAGTTGCTACAACCATGTAGATAAGCGAAATTGAAATTGCTACTAATACTTTATTACGGTTGCTATTGTACTACTATTTTGGTTATGATAGCAAATATTTTTAACAAGTAGCTACATTGCTACTATCTTAAGTTTTAAAATTTCTACCGACTAATAATGGTGATGAAATTTCAGTTGATATTGTGCTAGAATATAAAAAATGATAGCTAATATTCTTAAGCGTTAATAAAATTATTATTGTCTTATAAACTTAAACGTGTGATTACTACATAATCCAGAATACTAACCTATATTTCTGTTGTCATAGTGGATATATTATCTTCTTATATAAATATTTTATTTTTTTATAGTTTTTTCCAATATGGTACCTTAGTATATTTAACTTCTTACCTTTTAGCTATTGAAATTTTAAAAAGAATTTTAAGTAAACAAAAATTTTCTAATTCGTGAAAATTAATTAAAACTACATACAACTATAAAAATTTATTTATCATAAAAGATATATGTAACATAATATATTTTTTATACTTATAATATTTTTAATTTTCAAAGTATCACATTTATTAATAATTATAAAATAGAGTACATGTAATAATAATTTAAACAAGTACTATATAATTATTTTAATTTACAAAAAGCACATAAACTAATAAAATATAAAAATACAATAAATAATAACAATTTAAATTAGTTGACGTGTTGGATAAAATTTGCAAAATAAATACAAACTATATATATAAATTTATAAATGTTTAAAGTTTTAGTAAATGATATATATATGTTTATTTTTTAATTTTATACTATTGTAAGCCAACATATATATATATATATATATATATATATATATATATATATATACTTTATTTTTATTATTTTGACTGTACAAAGTTAATGTTGTAATATCATGTAAATTAAAGAGTAAATTACTCAGAACCCCCTTGAGGATTTGGGATATTACAGTTAACCCCCTTGTGTTTATCATAATTATGGTAACTACCTCAAGGTTAAGGTATCTTTGACTACGAGCCCCCAAACTATAACTTTGTTATTAGAAAGTTAACTACGTGTTGATCTATCAACTTAACATAAATAAGTCAGGCTCTCGACAACAAAACTGCTTAATCAACATCGTGCAACTCTCTCTCATCCCACTTTAAAAGCATTTTTGAGGTAAGGTTGACATTTTTAGGAAAATAACAAGAGATTAAGTAGCTTTTTGTCCAGCCTAACATTATTAATGTGATTAAACTGATAGGTCAACACGTAGTTAACTTCCTAATAACAAAGATATAGTTTGGGGGCTCGTAGTCAAAGATACCTTAACCTCGAGGTGGTTTCCAGTAATTATGATAAACACAAGGCGTTAACTGTAATATCCCAAATCCTCAAGGGGGTTCTGAGTAATTTACTCTAAATTAAAATATCAATGTGGCTTAGTCAGACCAACATCTATTTTAGTAATTTTTACATATCCAATGTTCGATCATATCTCGGCAAAAAATTTCATTTATATTTAGAGCATCAAACATTCAATATATACATGTAGTATGTATATATGTTGTGAATAATTATCATGGCCCAATGATTAAGGTAATATCTATTTAGCCCACACGTCGTAGGATCAATTCTTGATGTGTGCACATTTTAAGCACACTAGTTTGAATTAAGAGAAAATTACATCCCCTACCCATGATGTTTTGCGAAATTACACATCCCACCCACGATCAACTTAAAAGATGGTTAAATGTTGTTCAAAATTGATAAAACTTTACATGGATGATGCGAAGGTGTTATATTTTTGTCCAATACCAAATCCAAAGTTTTCTAAGGTTGTATATGACCTGTGCGACCCAATAAATTAATTATGCCATTGGTATGAGGTCTGTTTATACCCATACATAGCAAATGAACAAAAGCGGTAGCCCGGCCTTTTTCTTCTAGTGCAAAAGGCATGAAATCAGTTCAGAACAAATGGTGAAATCCTTTGATCTATACTGCTGCAGTACAATATTTGATGGATAGTTGGAAAAGTTTTCTCTAGCATATCCTCATCCGTCACTTTTTCACCACACAATCTTAGTTTCAAAACATGCTAGAGTTATACTCACTGACTGATTTAAAGTCTTGTAACCTCAAGTGCATCCCACTCATAGCGTGCATGAGGGAGGATCACAGTCATCTGGTGGTTGAAACGATCTTTTAGATTTTTCCAAAGTTCTTAGGGATCTTTGACAGTTAGATATTGATTTTTCAGGCTCTCATGCAAATGATGCCTTAAAAGGATAATAGCTTGTGCCTTTTCTAGCTCACAAGTCTCATTGTTTTCCTCAACGACACCTTTCAAATCTTTTCCTGCAAGATGGAGCTTGGCATCCAACACCCAAGACAAATAATTCCGACCCGAAATATCCAAAGGGGTGAAATCGAGCTTATTCAAATTGGTCATTCTATAAAACAAATTACATTGATTAGTAAAGAAAAATTGTATGATTAGAAAACAAATATTACAACTTAACATTATACGAGTTGTGGTGGAGGGGACACTAGTGGAAAAAATGTTTTTAATGACGGTTATTTTGCCTATATACCACGGTTCCAAACCGTGGTTAATACTCGCGTCGTATATTCGAAAATGACGATAAACCACAGTTTAAAACCGTCGTTTAAAATCGAGGTTATAAACCACGGTTCGTTTTGACCGTCGTTTAAGACCCCTTTCTCCCGTGAGATCATTGACTTTATACCACGGTTTAAAGCCCGAACCGTGGTATAAAGTGAGTATTAATGACGGTTATTGTGTAAAGCCGTGGTATATAATTTATAAATCAACAAATAACTACGGTTATTCATAAAACCGTGGTTTATAGTCTTTTTTTTTTCTAAAATTGCCGGCGATTTAGCGCCGCCTTCAATCGCCGTGTTCGTCGGTGAGCATGTGTTCCTTGTTCAAGGCGCAGAGCATGAAGAAGAGCCGTAGAGCATTTGTTTGACGGCGAGGAAATGTGTTCCTTCTTCAAGGCGCAGAGCATGTTCCTTGTTCGCAAAAATTACCGTGAAGAGGAGGCGCAGAGCATGAATAAGAGCCGCAGAGCATTTGTTCCTTGTTCCTTGTTCAAGGCGCAGAGCATCAAGGCGCAGAGCATGAAGAAGAGGCGCCGAGAATGAAGAAGAGGCGCATTTTTTCCAGTTCGCCGGTGGGTTGCGAAGTTGAAGAAGAGGCGCGCTCCATGTTCGCCGGTGGGTTGCAAAAAAAAAAGGTGTTGAAGAGAAGAGAGTTGAGGCTAGCTAGAGAGGATGTTCGACAGTGTTGGTTGTAAACAGGGAGAAATATATCTAATAGAAGAAAGAGAAAGACCCGCGTTAATTTTCGCCGAAAATTTGAATTCCCGCTTAGACTATATACCACGGTTCTACCAAGAAACCGTCATTTAAAGTTGTTTAAACAACTAAAAACGACGGTTGTCACAAAAACCGTGGTTTAAAATACAACGCGTCAAAGTATATACCACGGTTCCACCCAGAACCGTAGTATGATACAACGCGTCAACTATATATGACGGTTCCGTCAGAACCGTGGTATAAAATGCATCACGTCCAGTAGCGGACCCAGAAATTTTTTAGGGGGGGCAAAAAAATTTTGACACTTTCTTCTTTAAAATTTTAATATGTTGTATTTTACAAAAATTTATAAGAGCATTTGACAAATTTTCAAAATTTTCGGGGGGGGCAAGTGCCCCCCTGCCCCTCCCCTGCGTCCGCCCCTGATCACGTCACGCTATATACGACGGTTCTGCGTGGAACCGTGGTATAAAATAATCTCCCGCCGACACTTTATGACGGTTATGATAATAACCGTGGTATAAAGTTTTTAAATGACGGTTATGTGATTAACCGTGGTATAAAGTTTTTAAATGACGATTATATGATTAACCGTGGTTTAAAGTACGTCATTAAAAACATTTTTTCCACTAGTGGGATATGATTGTAGAAATCATAAACACAAAAAATCCAAAGTTAACTATATTAATACATGTATTTAGCGTAGAAAATTTTATTCAGTCAATAGCAAAGAGAACCCGTAAAAATATTCTCGGAAATATCCATTAGAATGTACAATGTCAAAACTTTCTAATTACTGCTTCAAAACAATAGTTCTGTAGAAGTCTGGTGAAAATAAAATTGTTTTGTGAAGCCACTAGTTTTTCCAAAACAATATAAAGTAGTTTGAGTAAATGCAAAGCTTTATATATATATAAACAAAAATAGTAGTTTTAACTTGTACAAACATAACTTTCAAACTTTATAATTAAAAACAGTTGGTAAATTTGATATCCTGGAAAAACGGTAATTGAAAGTTGATACTAAAAACTTATTTGTGGATGTATCATGTATGTACCTTGCTTTGATGATAAACTTCGTATTGTGGCAACAAACAACTAAACTCGATATCTTTGTTTGTAATTGGAGTGGACTAATGGAGTCTATCGTGTTGATAATGTATTATAATACTTAGAGCATAGAAGAGAGTATAGTAGACAAGATAGACGTAGATTGGTATACCTCTTACCATTACATTGTCCATTCTTATATAGTATACAATACCAACCATTACCGAACCTTTGAGTGGTAAGAAAGCAAAAGATCAAATATCTACTAATAAAGACTTGGGGAATTTACAAGAGTTGCACATACGAAAAGTCTAAGGTAGACTAAAGGATGATTGGATAACTAATCGTATTATTTATAACATCTCCTGTTTCTTGCTCAAACAGTTTCGGTGGCAGGTCAATAACGGATAGTTTTGATAGTTAATCACATGAATTGACTCGATCGAGACTTTATGATTTATTGAAGTGATTCAATCGAAACCTAACACATTATATCTACTCAGCCAAATTGCTATAAGTAGGTCAATCAATTGGTGGTCGATCATTATCCACTCGTGACTCTAAAGACACACACGCATGCACACAAAGAGTGAATAACTATATGTAGCATTAGGGACTGAGCGTAAATTAATTTGGGTCCATATAGTAATTACCAGAAAAGGAGGGAAACTGCAGAACAACACAAATCTTATCATGAATGTCGATTTCCACCTTTCATCACCCACGTGACACGGTCGATCAAATCAATCGTCCACACCTCAACCACCATATATATACTTTTCTAACTTTTTTTATGTATGAAGAAAATACTATAGAACTTTTTTGTTTTTTTTATTATTATCTTTTCAGCCTGATAAAACAATCATCTTTACTCGTAGGCAGATCAGTCGACGGTGACGAGTTTATAAAACAGTTAAGTTGTATTACCAAATTAATTAACGACCATATCTTATCTTCAACAACCACCGGGCGTATCTTTCAATAATTGTTGGTATATTTTGTGTGTCGAGGGGGTGCGCCCTGGAAATGTACACACTACACGTGCACGTTATTATAACCAACATCATGAATTGTTAATTTTTCATACTTTGAATCATTAAAGCTGCAAATTAACTAACTACATGGGTCAGTCAGTGGTCTTCCATGAGGAGATGAGAGAGTGAAAATAGAGAGATAGGTTGATGTGAAGTCTCTATCCGTGTTGCTGTGCAATTGGCCAGTTAGGCACACTGTGTACCTTTAAATTGTCTACATATGGGGACAGTACTAGCTAGCTAACTAACGAGACATGTGAAAAAACAAACAATTAATCAATCAATGCGTGTATCTGTCTCCCCTAGCTAACCCGCGTGTGTATGACTCATATATACGATAGAAATCGATAGAGATTCCTTTTCAATCCACAATTTGACCCTACCCTCATGACTCGTCAAACAGACACCACATGATCATGATTGATCACAAGCCTAGCTTATCGTCTATCTATTCACCTGAAACATCTTTCCTCCTTCCTTTCCTTTCAAATTTCAGCTATATATATCACCACACAACTATTTCTGGATATCTCACAAGAGACTTTCTTCTTAGCTTCAAACCCAGTTCAGAGAAATTCTTAACTTTCAAACCCTTATTCTAGTTACTGCAACTAGCTGCTAGCTACCAACAGAACCTCAATTTGGAGTGAGTCAACTTTAAGAAGAAAATTAATGGAGATGAATTTTGTGTCAGCAGCAACAAGGAAGAGGACGAATTTGAAAAGAATGAGATCATGGGAAAGGTGTTCGAAGCATATTCAACATCAGAGGGCAAGGCTGTACCTCATCTGGAAGTGTACTCTAACTCTTCTCTTCTGGGAAGATCAATCAGTGACCGTACCGTACCGTACCGTACGACCAAGCTAGCTACATCTGATCATTAGTTAGAGATATACAGATCGGGAGAGTTGTTAGCGGATCTCTACTGAAGAAGAATATTGCACATATATAAGCTAGCTGATGATGATACCCACATGGATAACGAAAGTCCAATGTTTTGTAATTAAGTAGATATTTAATTAGGGATGATAATTATTAATTACACTAATGTCTTAAGGAAGGAGTGCAATACTTCTTACTTTTTCATATCATGTTCTGGGGAAGAAATGATATTCAAATATATGTATATGAGCTTACGATAGTTACTCGCTCTTCGTCGATGGAAGATACCAATCAAACAAGAATATATACATGTATACACTCTGATACTATATTCAACTGTAAACTGTTTCTGCTTCAATGAAATTTACCGCACTACTCCTATTATGCTAAATTAAACCTCAATTCATTCCTTTTAATATCTATATTACTCTCAACCCTTTGGATTTTAACAAGAGAGTGAAAAATTAATTAATTAGAGCACTTGAACGACCATGTAAACATAAAAGAAGTACTAGGATGAACACTCCAGTTGTATCGTTGTGTAGTACTTTCATTAATGAACTTCACAATACTCTATATCTAATGCGAGGATGTGAAGGGTTATAAGTTATCTACCCGCCAAAATGAACAAATCAATATGAGTAATAGCTGGCATTGGACCAGCAATTTTCATCTCTTATGAAAATAGAGACATGAAGTTAGAAAAAAGAGGCAAGTACACATATAGAGATGTGTCACATGTCATCATTCTATTAGAGGGAAATAAAGGAAAAAGAAAAAAAAAGAGGAAATGAGAGGGAAGTCACTCGGTAGGGGAGAGGAGTAGGTGAGTAGGAGAGAGAAAAATATATTTTTTTTTAAAATGTCATAACTTACAAAATATAAGTACAAAAATAAAACAAATTATACCATTGTTCATCATTTTTCGTACTATTCAAAACAAGACGCATCATTGATATGTTTTGGTAAATTTTTTATTTTTTATTTTTTGTATGTGTATATTTTTTAAGATTAATTATGAATCTTAAGTTTAAAAAAGTGAATCAAAGGTTATTAAAAAGTGAATCAAAGGTTGTTAAAAAGTGAATCAAAGGTTGTTAAAAGGTGAATCAGAGAGTTGCTTAAAAGTTAATAAGAGATTTAAAAAATGTGAATCTCATAAATAGAGATTGTTTAACTAAAGTGATTCTGATTGTTTGACTAGTGTGAATTAGAGGTTTTAGAAAATGAATCAAAGGTTTTTAAAAAGTGAATCACTAGTTATTGCAAAGTGAATCAAAGTAATAAGAGTGGATCTTGTAAGCATAGATTTTTTAATTAAAGTGATTAAGAGGTTTGAGAAATGTGAATCAGAGATTTTTATAAAGTGAATCATGAGTTTAGGAAAAGTGAATTAGAGGTTTAAGAAAAGTGATTCTCGTAAATAGAGATTGTTAACTAAAGTGAATAAGAGGTTCAAGAAAAATGAATTAGGGGTTTACGAAAAGTGAATCGAAGGTTTTTTAAAGGTGAATCAAAGGTTTAAGAACAGTGAATATTTTGTTTTAATACTAGTAAAAGTTAATCCTACCACAAACTTATGCGAGGGAATTTTAGAGTGTTTGAGGGGTAGAGTAATCTTTTTGGCATTAGTCTACACTTTATATTGTCGTTACTAACTCGACAGATTTTTAAGGTTTGTGGTTTAAGTACAACCCATAAAAATGTGGTTTTTAGAGTGTTTGGGGTAAGATTCATTTTGTTAATGAATAAGGTTCATTTTAATGTAAAAGAAGATACATTTTGTTAATGAATATGATTCACTTAAAAAATATGTAATATATACTCCTTCTAAAAACATGAAATTTTAAGTTTACCAAAATATATCCATGATGCATCTTGTTTTGAAGAGCACGAAAAATGATGAACAATGGTATAATTTTTTTTATTATGCACTTATAATTTGTAAGTTATAACATTTTGAAAAAAAAATACAATTTCTCTCTCCTACTCACCTATTCCTCTCCCCCTGCGCGTGACTTCCCTCTTATTCTCCCTTTTTCTTCTTTTAATTTTTTTCCACCAATGTTTTGTTGACATGTGGACAGTCTCCATATTACAATATGGCACCAGCGCCATGCTCTCCATACTGTTTATAAATATAATGTTTGTATTGCTTTTTAAAAAAGTTGAATATTTTTTGTGTGTCATAACAGAAGTAAGCATTTGATAGTAAGAGATTTTGATTGTACTTCCCATACCCAAATATATTTGTATAAAACTTGGAATCTCTATTGAGGACTTAATAAGGGGAATCAAGAATTGAACCATCATTGGAGCCTGATGTATTCTCATGTTGAAGAAAACCCACCTTCCTTGGTAGGTGAGAAAACTGGACCAATATTAGGTATGATAGGGTCACTGTTTAGGTCTGATAGCCTGTTATCACGTTGAATGATTAGAAGAAATCCATTGCAATTTTATAGGATAAATGCTTGAGGATGGATTGGCTGAAAGTAAATGCTCATTGAAATACCCCAAGCCTAAGTATGATAAGTAAACATCAATTGATATGTAATAGGCTAAAACATGCCTTAGGAAGATTGGAAGACAATCTAAACCAAAGAAAACACAAGAAAACGCCATAAGGGCAATTGAAGCAAAAATGTGCTCTAAGCTTGAAGTAACTTTGATTAGCACCCAAATATCATTCTAAGAATTTATTAACATGCTAATGGACATGTTAAATCAATTACCAAAGAAAACCAAGCTCAAAAACAAGCTTAAACACAAATTATGCTTTAAGGACTCTTAAAGCACATTTTTGAAAAATTATCTTAGAAATGGGTTTTGAGTGGCTAAATGCCTATGATTACATCTTAATCAACATGTGTACTAATTATTATCACATTAGGAAGCCTAAATCAATGAGAAACCAAAAATTTCATAAATTTGTGCACTAATTATGAATAGTACCCCAAATAGTGCCCAAAATAAGTCAAATGACTTTCTTAAGTGGTCAATGGTCAAATAACACCTAAATATCTAAGGGAATGAGAGGGGGGACGGTTGTAAGGTGATGAGTCACCATAGGCTTCAGCAAAATAAGAAAAGAAGAGAAAGTAAGTGGAAAAAGACTATTTACCTTTATTAAGCAAATATCTTCTTTAAGCCTCTTCTCTCTCCTCTCTTCTTCATTTCCTTTTTTCCCCACTGATTTCTTCTTCATTCTCCCAGTGGAAAAACCGTGAGTACATCCCCCATTCTTGCTCCACCTTCATTTGCTCACAAAATCTTCATTTTAGCTCCAAATCCAAAACTAAGCTTAGATAACTCTTAGTTAGATCAAGCCCTTGCTTCCTATCTTTTCAAAATTGGAAAAGCTCCATTTCGGTGCCATGCGAAAACTCCATTGATGGAGGAAAATCAAGCTTGAAGATTTCATTAGCTTCTCCATTCATTCAAGGTAAGGAAACTTAAAGAAAAATCAACTTTCCTTCATTTTTCACCCATGTCCGAAAATTAACTTCTCATGGGGTCTTGTTTATGCCTTGAACTAGATTGTTTTCATTCTCCAAGGACTAGAGGAGGTCCTCCTTGATTCATATCCAAGCCTATCTTAATACTTCAAAGGTAAACATTCATTTTAATACCTTAAAACACATTTTTAACCTAAGATTGGATTCCATGAGTTTAGGCATGATGCTTATTACTCATTATCTTATTTGAATGTTGATTAGAAGTTTAGCAAGGGAACTAAAGGTCCTTTCCGAAATTCAATCAAGAAAACCAAAGGAGGAAAGTAAGAGAAGCTTGAGAAAAATAAGGTAAATTGCTTACCTAATGGTGGTTTAAGGTTTTAAGGGATGAGATTTAGATAAATGCTAAATGTAGCTTAGAGGTTACATTAGGTAATGGGTTATATAACCTAGGAAAAAGGATTTGAACAAGCTTGTGAACTTGTGACTAAGGAGCCAATGGAAATGAGTTAGTAAGATAAGTATAAGGTGAATTATGAGAACACTTATATTGCTATGGGAGCATTGCTGTGTGTATTTGCAGGTTGAAAGCTATTATTATGGAAATTCAGTGTTTAAGTTTAAGTCACTTAAGGGCCTAAGAGCCATGTCATTTAAGAGCCTTAGTGCTATGCAATTTAAGATTATTGCACTATATCGAGTTTGTTATGAATGGTTTGATCTTGGTGAGAAATATCATGAGGAAAGGATTTGATATGTGTGTGATTAGAGGAGTAAAACTATGCAAATGGGCATGATAATATAATAGGGAAGCTATGGCAAAATTTGAGTAGAAAACAAAGTGTATTCGTGGTTGTTGTGAATTTAAGTGACCAAGGATTTACTAGGAAACATTAAAGGAAATTTGAGTGGAAATGAGTTAACAAAGGTGTTCTTGAGGATTAGAATGACCTAGAGTGACCTAGGAGGAATTAGATGTTAGGTGGGTGTATTAACACACCAAGATCATGATATGAGGAATGTTAAGACTTGAGCAAAAATCTGTAGGAAAGGATTAGTGCCTTGTGGTGATTAGGTATGAACTAGTGTGCATAATCTTGATGGTAATGAGAGGACTTGGATGTTGAAGATGAAAGTGTTTAAAAGGAACCTAGAGTGGTCAAGATGAAGGAGAAAAGATGTAAGTGTTAAGAGAATGATTAGTAATGCATGTATATAAGTTCAAGTTGGGAATGATGAGAAGAAAGTGTAAAGGAGAGGAAATTATGCATGGAGATGCAATATGACTTTGAGAACTTTGAGTAGCTTGGGTAAAGGAGATAAGGATGAATAATGATGCTTGAGGAGTTGTTAAGAAGGTTGAGAGGAAACACTTTGGTTAGTTGAGGTTTTAGGAAAATTCTACATGTTGGAATGTAGGAAATCAAGTGTTAAGTGTAAGAATTTAGTAAGAATTTGAGTAAATGTTTAAGGAGATTGTTGGATGGTTTAAGAAGGTATTAAGGTGTTTAAATGATGTTAAAACATGTGGGGAAACATGTGGAATGGTTAGGAAAAGATTGGATAAGAATAGAGGTTGGAGATGCACTAGTATGCATAAGTGCTGAAAATGGAAATTGAAATTGGTGGAATTGAACAAGGATTTGGATGATGAGTTTAACCAATGATTTAAGTAGGTTTTAAGAGTGTTTAAGGTGGTTAAACACGTTTAGGAAACATGTGAAAAGATTAGGGAAGAAACGGGAAGAAGAACGGAGTTGAAACGAGTCAAATAGAGCGTTTCTGACTTCGACCTACCCAGGGAGTTGGGTCGGTCGGGCTGAAACCTGCAAAATCGAGTTTCTGACTTCGACCTACCCAGGGGCTGGGTCGGTCGGTGGGTCCGTTGGACCATAAAAAAACAGAAAAGAAAGGGTGGTATTAGTAGTCCACCATTAGGAGGTTGATGATGATTAGAGAGGTAAGTATATAAGGATTTAAGAGATTAAGTTAAGTAAAATGAATTAAGTATTTAAGGTTAAGTTTGTAAGAACTTAGTGGGTATTAGATGGGGAACATTAATGACTAAGTGATTTAAGTAAGTTGGGTTGAGTTAAGTTAATTAACAACCTAAATTGGATGAATGTTTAGGATTTGAGAGTTCGGGCTCACAGGAGGAATTTAACAACCGAACAACCGACGGTGTACGGTATGGTTTTCTAGTAGCCTGCTTGCTAACGAGGTGTCCCTCGGCTTGTGTGCTATTTGTTTATGTGTGTCGACTAAGCAAGATAAAGCATGCAACCGGAATATTACGTTGTTGTGTGATTGTGATGCACTAACACAACTTACTTTGAGTACTAACTAACTAGGTTTAGTAAAAGAATTGTGTGTGAATAAGGAACATTCCCAAATATTGTTTTCGTAGTAACCGAAAGAGGTTAACTAGCAAACATTGACTTGAGACTTCTACTAATTAGAACTTGGGGGGAGTGAGGAATCCGGAATGGTACCGACACATGTGTATTGGGGGAGGCCGGTATCCTTATTAGGTCCCGACTTCCAAATATGACTTGTCTTCGGACTCGTCGCCTAGAGTCGACATATAGACTCGACCTCCTCGGACTTCTTGTTTTAGGAGGGAGGCATACTGAGATGGTGTGGTGGGATCTACCTAAATCCCAACTAATTCTAACAAATATTGTTTATGTACCAATGGAGCTGATAACTCATTGGTTAGGGTTATTTGACCCGACAAGATAAACAATGAATTAAGGAACAACCATTCTAATTAAAGAATGGTTGACTTAATTGAGATAAGAACTGAGATAAGATTTGAGATAAGGTTTGAGATAAAGTACAACCAATTCTAATTAAAGAACGGTTGGTACATTGAGACTGAGGTAAGATAAGAATGGACTGAGATTAAGAGGTATCATATTTTAAGGAGTTAAAAGACTAACTCACTTACTAAGGGAACGCTTTTAAGTCATTCATTATGTTTGAACTTTGATTGTTCATATGTGGCTTGTTGTTTATTGCACTTCTTATTTATGTTGTGTATCTAATCAACTTCATGCTATCGACAATTAGTAGTCGTAGCCTCGTTAGCTTGGGGGCTATAAGAGAATAGTACCAGCAAAGGTGCTGACCCCCTTGGGGGCTGCTGTTTATATTTTACAGGTCAACGTCAGAAGATGGTCGTCCTGAGTGTAGGACCGGGTAGAATTACTATGGTTGTTTTACTTTCGTTACACGAGTTATGCATGTACACTCGTTTAGTAAAGGGATGGGATGTTAGTATGATGTATTAGGATATGAGATACTTGGATTAAGAACATGTACTTGGTTAAGATTTTAGTATACTAATGTTTGGTATATTCGGGTCCATCAGACCGTAGCTAGATCTTGGAGTATTTAGTAAGCCTAGTTAGTCACGTGGGTGACTAACGGCGGTAACACCAACTGTTGTAAGAATTCCGCTGAAATGTTGATATATATAATTGGAGCTTTACGAGTTATTGTCAGATGATGAGTTGGGGTGTTACACTCATAAAAATGTGTTTACAAAGGTTGTCACGTCCCCTTTACTTAACTTATTCCCTGTTCGATAGGGAGCTTTATCCGGCTTTATCCGCTTTATGGCCTTTATTTTGTTGACAGTTACACTCTGACTAGATTATTTTGGTCAATATAAAGGCCTTGAGTGTCCTTTAAAATAACCATTGGTTTTGCTGTCACTCCAAATATGTAAATACCCTCATCGTTTCTTCATTATTTATGATATATACCCTTATCCATTGAGCACACTAAATCTATTCCCTTCGGTTTCGTTCTCACTCATCTGTTCTTTACCTTCCAAATCCTTCATTACTAAACCTAGCTAGCCTACTCCCTCATTACCTTCCTCCTTTGCACTTATATTGAGCTGATTGGAAACCACATCATTCAATTGCAATAACGGCATTAACAACGTCAACCACTTTTGTCATGTCGATTTTGCTGATATAATAGGGTTCTTATTCTTTCTCGTTCAGAATGGTGCAAGGTAACTAACCACTTGGAACTGTATATCCCAATTTACATCGTCTAGTTCACGCATATTTTGTGTTCCATGCTAATTCCCGATATTGGTTGACATTGTTAGCTGTTATGAACGTTTGACCTGGACAACTGGGTATCAGTTCATTCGTGCGGGCTTCAAACAAGTAACACTTACAATTTACTTTTCATGTCTACTGAATTGATTATAAAATATTGTTGTTAATACTATACTATGCTACTGCTATGTTGTCTGCATTTTTGCTACTACATACCTTGGGTTGAAACTGAAATTGTGTTTCATATCACATGTTATGATTATTACTAGTAATGCGTTGTAGGGAACTTAGTTGTAGGTTTGTATGCTTTATTTGACTACTTTCTTTTTTTGGTCGTAATGAGGGGCCATTAGGCCTTTATATTAAGAATTTCGAAAACCATTGTATTCCTCAACAAGTTGAGGAATAATACAATCTGGAGGACAGAAGAGCTCACGAAAACCAAGGTCCCACCCTAGGCCTAACTTAGCTAAACTATCAGCTACTATATTGCTAGATCTGGGAGTAAATACAACCTTAGCCTCAGTAATTGACTGTAAGGCTGCCTTATATAAGTATATCAACGGTTTACATGGATGGTTAAAGGGGCATTCCTCCAAAAGGTCTACCACAAGCTTGGAATCTGTACAAAAATATACGTGACTGAGACCTCTCTGCTTAGATAGTTGAGCCGCATTAAGTACTGTCATAATCTCTGAATGTAGAGCACTTTCTTTTCCGAATACAGCAACAAATCCGGTAACCCATCTTCCCTCATGATCTCTACATGATCCAGCTGCTGCAGCATTATTAAAACATTGGTTAAAAGATCCATCCACATTAAACTTTTACCAAGGAAATTCAGGAGAATTCCAAGAATGTACTTCCCCGTGAGTCTTGGAGACCAGAATCTGAGGTTTGCACCATAGGTCCAGTCCCACTCTTGCTGTCCACGCCCGTTTATATAGCTACCGCTTTAACCACTCTGTTGAACTCCATGAACATTCTATTCTCCCCTTTAAAGACTTTTGCATTCCTCCAGCTCCAAAGTAGATAACATGTAATAGGAAATACCGCCTTCATTTTATCCTGCATCAAAAAACATCCCTTTCTGCCCACATACAATTGCAACCAATCAAGCAGCTATGTATTATAAAAGATATGCCTATCTCTGGCAGCAATCAAACTATGCCATATCTTCCTTGCAACATGGCAGTCACGTAACACATGAATTATAGTTTCCTCATAACTACAGTAATGACAAGCACTTGTATTAGTAAAACCTAGTTGGGTGCGACGATTATTAGTCATAAGCTTTCCTAAGCCAACTCTCCACATGAAGAACTTAATTCTCTCCTGAGTTTTCAATTTCCAAATTCTAGGGAATAATTCGTATTGCACGCAATTTGACCTACCAGAGGACTCTCCCTCCGTCAATAACTTGTAAGCACTTTTGACACTATAATCCCCGTTAGTCTCCATTTGCCAAGTCAAAAAATCTGATACTTCATCAGGGACTACCTTGAATTTCAGCATCAAGTCATGACAGTTCGGTGGAAGAAAACCAGAAAATTTCTCCCACTTCCATGTCCCAAGTGTACTCCAATACGAAGCCACATTATCATTAATAATTTCTAAAGGAATATCCTTAAAGGCAACCGAAGCCAAATTAGGAAAGATGCACCAGTAATCTAACCAAAACTTAACCGTTTCACCGTTTCCAATGACCCAACGAGCACCACGTTCAATAACATCAGCACACTTTTGGATATTTTTCCAGTTTGAAGAACACCTAACAGTACCCAAATTCATGTATTTTCTCAGCAAAATTTTCTGGCATAACCGAGGGGGTTTACTAATCAAGTTCCAGACTACTTTCCCAAAACAGGCCCTATTCACCTCCCTCATTTTCCGCAAACCTAGACCACCATGGTCCTTAGATAAACACAAGGTATCCCATCCTATATCATGATATTTTCTCTCAACCGATTCATGCCCCCATATAAAGTCCCTGCATAATTTATCAATTTTGTCACAAACTCCTTTAGGAAGTATTTGACACTGCATGGTATGAATGGGGATGGAGGCAACAGCACTCTTAACAAGACAAACCCTACCTGCCAAGGATAGAGTTTTCCTTTTCCACCCCGCTAGTCTATTTCTGACTTTAGAGAGAATCAAATTATACTCCTGACTGGGCATTCTTCCTTGCTGAATATGAACCCCTAAGTATTTCCCAAACTTCCTAGTCGTAGGCATACCAGATTCAGCACCAATAATTCTAGCCTTTTGAAATACCCCGAACTTAAAAATGGTGATTAAATTATTTTTATATCGTATTTAAGGGCCTAACAGTGCCTAAGTAATTTTGGTAAAGAATATAAATCCAAAGGAAATGAGAAAACGCTTAGAAAGCGGAAAACGCTAAAATAAGCGTTAAATAACCATAGGAGGTGCGAGACCCTCGGTTAGAGTATTATAAGGATTCCTGAGGCTTATTAATGCCTAATTAGTATATGGGAATGATTCCCGAAGAAAATGGAACCAAATAATTTATTAAAACGCTAATAAGAGCTTTAGCGCACGTTTTTCGAGAAAACCCGAAAACGTGATTTTAAGTGGTCAAATGAACCCGTAAAAATTATACACTATTAAATAACTATTATTAAGAATTAACGGAAGCTTAATAACCAATAAAAATAAAGACGAGAAAATTCCGGAAAACGGGTTCCGGTTAGTAAAACTGTCAAAAACGGGAAGTTGTGGGGTGTAAGTGTAAATAAATAAAACTAGTGTGTCCACTTTTGTAAATAAAAAGCAAAAAAAATGAGTGTGTGTGTGTGTGTTGGTCGCAGCCCCCCCTCTCTCACACACCCTCTTCACTTCCTAATATGCTAAAAGACAAATAAGAAAAGCAAAAAGTAACCCCACACTCTCTCTCACCTCACTCTCTCTTTTCTCTTTCTCCTTTCTTCCTCACCAACGATTCCTCCCTCCTCTCTTTGCTGGGGGCGATTTCTTGAGCTTCTCCAACAACAACAATGGCTTCCCTTCTTCATCCTCATGCTCCATCCTCATGTAAGCTCCAAATCGAAAACAAATTACATATTTGGACTCCCCTCATTCTCCTCTACACTTCTCTCTTTTCAAAATCTAAAAAGGAGGAAGTTCATTTTTGTGGGTATATCCCATTGGGGAAGAAAATAGCATCAATGTGTAGCTTGGAGTCCCCTCTCTCCATTAAGGTAAAAATCTCCATGAGAACCTTAAGTTTTCTTCATCTCCTTTGGTAACCGATTTTTACCCCATTGTAACACTCCATTTTCTCTCTCTCTTTTGAGCACAATATCAACCTTGCAATGGTGGTGGATTCACCTTCTTGAACCAAGGGATAAAACCCCTCCTAAAAGCTTCAAAAGGTAAACCCTAGAAATTTGTTTAAAACATCTCAATGAGTTAGTATAAATCTAAGGGTTAGTATATTGATTATACTTGTTTTGTATGCTTTGGGTGATGGGAATGGAGTTTGGAAACTCCATTCCCCACAAAACCGATTTGTGCAAGAAGAGAGGAAGAGGAGAATTGAAAAAGGGATTGAAGGAAATAAGAGCTTTAAGGTAAGAGCTCTCTCAATGCTATATTTTCATGCATTAGAATGATGGGAATGGGTAAACCAATTTAAAGAAACCAAAATAATGTATTAGTATTGTAGTTGTGGAAGTTTTAGTAATTGTGAGCAAGTATGTGAATTGTAGGCCTTGAAGCCAAGTAAATTGTGTATAAGTATTAGTATTGTTGTTTAATGGAGTATTGATGTATTAAGATTTCTTTGCATTGCTGGTAGGACCCTTGTATGGGTATGGCTAGAATAGGAATGATTTTGGTGATAATGGGTATGTGTGGATAAGTGAGAATTGTAGGTGAACTATGGCAAAATTTTGGTAGGAATATGTACATTTGTGGATGACTTGGTGAATGGGAGAACCAAGGTATGTATTGCTGTTAGTAGAGATACTTAGTAACCATGGAATGGTAGTTGTGATATGAGGATATAAGAATGCAAAATCTGTAGCAAATAGCATGTGAAAAAGCATTGGAAAAACAAGAGAAAGAGTTAGTGTTTGTAACCTTGAAGATGGAGATTTGACTTGGGTATAGGTAGTGCATTTGTTTAGGATGGAATTGTAATGGTCAATAAGCAATTTGGTGAAGTTGGTAGAGGGTAGTAACCCACCAAGAGGAAGTTAGGAATGCACAAGTGTGCAAAGTGTAAAAATGCAAGAATGAGAAGTAGAACTTAAGCAAAATTGAGCAAGGATTGGACCAATGATTGAGGTGGTTTAAGGAGTGTTTTAAGGTGTTTAAACATGTAGGAAACATGTGGAAAGTTTATGGAATGATTAGGGGTGGATTAAGGGTTGATTTGGGGTTGAAAAATCACCTTAGTTGCAGGTTTTAGCAGGGTCCGGGACCTAGCCCTTGTATAAGGTCCCGGACCGCCCTTAAAAATGCCCCGAAAGTTGATACAGCAGTTGGTCCGGGACTTAAGTCCAGGACCAGGTAGAAAATGTAGCCGAGTGCGCCGAAGTATTGGTCCGGGACTTTGGGTCCGGACCAAGTCCCGGACCACCCCCAAAAATGCCCAGAATGTGTTTTAAAGTGTCTAGAACATGGGGGATTGATTGGTATTGGTTTTAGGAGTTGTTAAGGCCTTGTTTAGTGATGTTTAAAGGTCCTAAGAAGTGTAAACAAGTGTAGGAAATGAAAGGGAAGTAAGGACATAGTTTGACATGAGTGAAACTAAGTATACCGGGATAACGGGGTAAGTACAGGAGTAGTAATTACTTGTGTATTGTATGAACCTAGTATTAATAACAATGTTTGAAACATTATCAGTGGACCAAGTGTGAACCAAGGAACAAGGGAACACACGGTAAAGCTAACCCCGGTGGAAGGTATGATTTTCTCATGCCCCGTATGCTAACCGAGTTACGTTGATTTGTGTGCTGTATGCCGGCTAATCAAGACTAAAGCATGAAAATGGTTTATTGCCTTCATTGTATGTCTTGATGTATGTTGTGTGAGCTAACCCTTCTTGATTGATTGTGTGGCTTCATTTAGTGCGTAGTACGACTCATTGATGAGTCTTGTTGTGTAGTGACTCGTAGTAAGAGTCACGGTGTGAACTAATGGAAACGTAGCAACACACTAAACTATCGAATCAATAAACGATAACACAACCCAATGAAATCACTAGAATGTGAGAGAGTGTACGGGAGTAATAACCTCCCGATAACGGTAGGAGAACCGAAATGAATAATCCACAAATAATAAGTAGTGGAAGTATATAAGTAACCTCTAATAGAGGAATTAATCCTGGTGCAAGACATGAACCATGAGAGTAGTAAAGAATGATGAGGGATCTCCAAACCCCTTAGCAACTAGTCGACCCACTATGAGAGGACCCGACTGATTTAAGTAATGTCCCGAGCATGAGAGTATTCAATACGTTGGGGAAACCCTTAAACCTGAGAATACTAGACGGTAGTAATTCCCTAAGCTAGTGGAGGTTATCAAGAGAGATACTTCTAGGCTAATCCATAAGATTGTAAGATACTCCATGAGAGGAGTGTTGGGAATGTGAGTAGTCCGGTAGAAATGGACAATTGTATATTTGAGGAGCTAAGTGTATAGCCTTCGAATTGTAGGCCCGGTGGCGAGTCTTGTGTATGACTCCGCCCAGAGGCCAAGTAATGAGTATTGAGTACTGCGTAAGTATGAGTATGTAATGAGTACCGAGTATTGAGTATGTATGAGTAAGTACTGAGTATTGAGTATAGAGTACGTAAGAGTAAGTATTGAGTAATGAGTACGTATGAGTAAGTACAGAGTATTGAGCAGTGAGTATGTACAAGTATGTAACGAGTATGGAGTAAGGAGTGTGTACGAGTAAGGGTATGAGCATGGAGTGATGAGCATGTAAGAGTAAAGTAACGAGTAACAAGTAAGGAGTGAGTATGAGTAGAGTAGTGAATATCGAACATAGTACGAACAGAGTAGTGAGATACGCAATGAAAGAGTAATGAGTAAGTAACTAATGCGAACAAGCGATTATCGAATTGTCTTCCTTAGTAGGTATTGTACCTTGTATGTGTATGTAAGCATTGTAGAATGCATCGTATAGTAATTGTATGTATATGTGCATGTAAAATGAACTCCATGTATATCCGACCCAAAGTAGTCGGCGTACCGCGGTTAGCACGCGGTATATGCGAATTTCATGCGCAGCGTAAGCTGACCCCCTAGGGGGACCGTTTTTAGTGTGCAGGTACCCGAAGCTGATCACCGTTCGAGAGAGTAGGACGGGGACTGCTACGTAAGCGTGGGTAGTTGTATAGTAGGGATTGGTACTTGTATTGTATTGCGAATTGGAAGCTTAAACTGTATCGGTAATTCAAGGATTGTAGTATACTCGGTATAGTAATGTATTGGAGTTGTAATTATATTATGGTTGAGTGTGCAATAGGAAGTAATGTATTGTATAGAGTACTCGGTATGTTCATATTCATCAGACCGATAGTATGTAGAATTGTAACTCGCCTTGTTAGTCACGTGGGTGACTAACGGCATTGTACACCCGCCGTTGAGTATGTAATGTCCGCTGCGAAGGTAAGTATTGTACAGTAATGACGGTATTAGCGGTAGGGGTGTTACAAAAAGTGGTATCAGAGCGAAGTATCGCTCTGATGGATGAAATACCGAGTTAGGGATTAGAAACTTAGGGCTAAGGGTTGAGTGTTAGCGTGAGAGGTACGCTAGTTAGGAACTTCCGCGTGAACCGGAAGCCTACAACAACCATACCCCGCCCTCCGCAACCCACGGTATTAAGTTGGGAGAATAACGCCAGAGAGATGGAAAGACCTCTCACACTCGGGTGAAACCCGATCTGGCAGTTGCAAAACAAACCTTATTAGGAAAAGGACCTGTCATACAGTAGAGTCCAAGAACTGGAAGACCCGAAGACGGTTCCCGTTGGAACAACAATGACCGCAGTCAGTGACCATAGGTCGAAGATCCTAGACACAGGATAATGGAATTTATGGCACCATGGGGCGACATGCTTCGCAGTCGCGAGAACCATGTGTAGCCAGCAAGAAGAGAAGCACAGTCGTGCGATGAAGCAAGGAAAATGGAGTTGCAAGCCGAGACAAGAGAGTCTACGGACTGTAATCTTTGATGATACCAACAACGGTATACAAACCGACTAAGGGATTAGTCGAGGTTGGATTAACACCAAACCTACATGCCAAGAGGCTGTAATAACCGAACAACAAAGTTCAGATGACTATGAAAGAAATCATAACACGGACACCTATAGGACCGCAACATGGTTCCTAAGAATAGGTCAAGTCTCGTTAACCACACTGAAGGTGTGAGACACCCGGATGGACGACAACCATGTCAAGTACCCTGAGAAACGACTCAGGAGATCGATCACCAAGATCAAAAGATCAAAGAAAGATCTAATAAGACCACCAAATATGGATGGAAACGATACCGTAACCGGTAAACGTTAACTGAAAAACAACCTACCCGCGCACTTGCCCAGGGCAAGTGCAGCAACTACAAGACGGTTGGAAGACTTCTAACAACCCGCAAATACTTGCTAAAGTACCGCTATGACGAATGGAGCAAATGTAGGATCACCAATCCTAAGTACTTAAATCATGAAACCTCGGAAAGGCCTAACGGCCCGACCGTTGTATTAAGAGTATACCAGTCAGCAAGAAGCTGAACTTGGTCAAGACCTCAATCATGGCAACGCCATGAATAATTCCTTTTAACACCGAACTGTTATTTCAAAACCCAAATTTTTCTTCAAAATCACAAACTCTCCTTTTAAACCTTGGATTTTAAAAACCAAAACAGACGGAATTACGGTGAGTATCATAGAACGATACAAGAGGAGTTGACAACAGAATACTTCACCTAGGCGTGTGACGAACACTACGAGTGTACCCAAATATGGGATGTGGGACGACCGCACTCCGAAGGAGCTTGCGGGCCTGACAGATAGTTAGGTAAGTGGTAACGTGCCAACAAGGTACCCCACGTATGTATACATGTAGTGTACGAAACATGGGGAGTAGTCAACTCCGCTCTACGGACCATAAGTAAATTGGAAACAGAACAATTGGATACCTCAAACGAGCAAAGGAAACTCAGATAAGCTACAAGCTAAGGAGTCAGAAACTCACTTCAGGAGAACCATTAAGAGTTGAAAGTGCAAGAAGCACTAACAACGGGATAAGACATTGGATATGTCTCAAAGATATCTAAGTGAAGCATGATAACTGGAAGGAATACCCAGTCTAAGCACAGTAAGGCAAATGCCTAACATTAACACATCAGTGTTCAATGAACGGGATAGAATTCCCAGAACAACTACCACAAACACACAGGGTGATGTTATAAGGTACCGGAAATACCATCCATCACCGGAAGGGATATCAAATCCGTTATAACACAAGGAAAAACACCAATGGTCTACCCTAAGAACGGGAGAAGTTACAACCCTAAACGGATAACTCAGATCCAGAACCGCAAGGTAGGACGATAAACTGAACATACTCATAAGTGTCAGATGCTACCGTATAATCGGTACTACCCAGGAGCAATCCATAAAGGGTATCAAGTCAACACAGTCGAACGAGATGTCGTGGTAAAAACACCACAATCGGAACGAACATCCGGTTAGGACACCGGAGGGATCCCACTTGATAGGGGATACCCCAAACCAATAAATGGTATCGATCAATACCAAGCTACAAAAGGGTCTCCAACAGACGGAAGCGTGATGCGACGATCTTGTCATGGAACCCAGTATCACCTCCAAGCCCAGCGATGGCTTACAGAGAAGTAACCACTTGGGAACGACCTATGATGAGCAGAGCTCTAGGCGATATGGCTAGTAGGCCATGAAACTATTACCACACACAACCCAACGGTTGCAAAACCCATTGTGAACTATATGAGAAATGGCCAAGGACGACACCGATAAAAGAGTAACAACCGATGAATGAGGACGCCCCTCATAAATGTGAGACCGCAAGAGCGGTGAACACATGGATCCCAAGAATGGGATACCATCAATAAATGTCTGAAAATATATTCCTTTCAGAACTACTAACGTAGTGAAGCTTGAGCATACAAATACGGTCAAGCAATGTAGGATAAACATCAACAACAATTGTTGACAACCAAGGAGTAATCAGTTCAGAAGGAACACGCTATGAGGGAATGTAAAGTATAAGTAAATGACGCTCAAGGAGCTCAGAAGTATAAACACCAAACCATGATATAAATGGTGGGAATGCATGAGCTGAAGCTAACAACAGTGGATGCCATGTAAACCAATACTGTGGAATCCGTAAGAACATGGTGCGCAGCAGGCGACCAATGTATATGAGTAATCACCAATGCTATGGACTTGTTAAATGAAGCACCACCTGAAGGAGTAACGATCATTCCTATTGCGATCACATAAGAGAGTTACTGCCAAGAGTTTACGCCTCTGCACTCTGTAGGACTGAGTGTTTTGGTATTGCACTTGTGTAGTTAATGTTCAAGTGGGATAGCTAGGAAGATGGAAAAAGGTAAATCATGGTAAATTCTTCCTTTCACCAATGAATATGGCATAAGCCAGTTGAGCAAAAGCTTAGAAACAAACCGTGCGGCCTAAGGCCAAAGAAGCACGAAGAGGGTGAAACACACCAACAATCACAAGATGTGAATTCCATTGGAGCAAAAGTGAAAGGAGACTTAAGAAACTCACAAGGACCTGAGCATCGAAACATGTAATCCGTCATACAGTAAAAGAACACTTGTACTGAACCAGAGAAACTGTATAGTTCAGAAGCTGCTAACAATACAGGAAGCACCACAACTAAGTAGTGACCTAACCTCACCTCGACAATAAGTCGGACGGGACCAAGTGAATGATCACTACAAACACAACAGTATGTATATAGATTGCCAGAGATCTGGTTATAAATCTAAAACTCATTGAGTTCACGCACGGTAAAAGAATACACGCGAGATGGAACAGACCTTAGTCCCACAATAAGAGGAATACAAAGGTGTTGTATAGCACATTTAAGATAACAAGAAGGGCGAATAACCTAAGTTATCAGGGTGCGCAGCGAAAGCTAGTGGGCCCACAATTCTAAGTGAAATACACCTAGAACGAACCCTGTTAAGAGTTAAAATAACTCCGTGAAATTCTTGATGCAGGGACTAACCGACAGTACGGTTAATACCCATTGATCAAGGAACAGTGTATAATAGACCGCATGGAAACATGGTAATTACGTGGCGTAATCCATTTTAAGGGGGGTAGAGCGAAAAACCGCGAAATTGATTTTACGTGAGAGGTGCGTAACTAATAAATGCGCATAGCGCAAAAGAATTTGTTTTAATGATTGATACTTATGTTACATAAACATTTGTATTCACTCATTGTGTAATTGTGGTAATGTGGGAAGTAAGTATAGGAAAAGGAGTAGAGAAACTCCAGGGGAATGAGAACCCCGATTGGTAATAGTATGAAGAATGAGTATGTACGGGAGACTTGAGGAGCATAAATCGGTATGGAACCGATGTATGTAATGAGTATAAATGGTGTACAACCGATGTATTTTACGAGTATAAATTTGGTATAGCAAATTAATGGGATATTACACCCATGAATTCCTTAAGTATAGTAGTGGAGACGATGTAGCAATGATTGATGAAATGATTAGTAAGTAAGTAAGTGAATCATATGAATTGGAAAATGTATGTGTATGATTATGAGTAGTAAGATTAACAAGATAGAAAACGAAATAATGTTTGACGAGCTGTCTGTTTGTATTGAGGTGGGAAGTGGAACTTGATTTGCTAGCGATCAAGGGAAGCCGAACACAAATTGGGGTGGAAGGACAATTCAACATCAATGCTGATACATTGGGGTTGAAGGACTCTGGAAGCTCCCTTAAGTGGCCACATTAATAACATTAGTAATAGGAATAATCATCATAAATGGAATTTGGGAGATGTATGCAAGTTTTCAAAATGAATTTCCAAAACTAATTTGGTACAATGTTTCTTCAAACTTGAGAATGAGGATCGGTTTTGAAACCACTCCCACGGGCGCTAGTGGATCTTCCATGCCTAGGCACGGGTATCCGGTCGAAACCATAGGAGGTGAAGCTAGTTTGAGTCTGTGGAAGTGTAGAGTAGTTTGAAACCGCTACACCGTTCGTGCGGTGATAGTGGGTGTTTTGTATTTTTAAAGGCACTGGGGCGGCGTAGTCCCGAGTAAGTATGAGTAAGTATGAGTAAAGTATGAGTAAATAAGTATGAGTAAGTGCCTGAGGATCTCTATATGTGCAAATGAATTTGATCAGAACCAAAGGACCGTAGAGCCAGAAAGCGTAAGTGCTCAAGTCATGACGGTCGTGAACCAGAAAGCGTAAGTGTTCAACGTGACCGGTACCTGAGGGATCACTCGCCATGGGGGAGGATGGTACCTAATGTCTGCGGATGGACCCCCTTGGAGAGAAGTAAAACGGATATTTTTGATTGCTATGCATGCAGTGACATGCCGTGTGGATGTGTAGTATACATCATGTCAGACATTTGGAGTTTGACAAGTGATATGTAGAGGTTATAACCTTAGCATAGAGTATTTATACAAGTAACAATATTAGATTCACCAACTTTGAGGGCAAAGTTCATTAAGGGGGGTAGATTGAAATACCCCGAACTTAAAAATGGTGATTAAATTATTTTTATCGTATTTAAGGGCCTAACAGTGCCTAAGTAATTTTGGTAAAGAATATAAATCCAAAAGAAATGAGAAAACGCTTAGAAAGCGGAAAACGCTAAAATAAGCGTTAAATAACCATAGGAGGTGCGAGACCTCGGTTAGAGTATTATAAGGATTCCTGAGGCTTATTAATGCCTAATTAGTATATGGGAATGATTCCCGAAGAAAATGGAACCAAATAATGTATTAAAACGCTAATAAGAGCTTTAGAGCACGTTTTTCGAGAAAACCCGAAAACGTGATTTTAAGTGGTCAAATGAACCCGTAAAAATTATACACTATTAAATAACTATTATTAAGCATTAACGGAAGCTTAATAACCAATAAAATAAAGACGAGAAAATTCCGGAAAACGGGTTCCGGTTAGTAAAACTGTCAAAAACGGGAAGTTGTGGGGTGTAAGTGTAAATAAAAAACTAGTGTGTCCACTTTTGTAAATAAAAAGCAAAAAAAATGAGTGTGTGTGTGTGTGTGGTCGCAGCCCCCCCTCTCTCACACACCCTCTTCACTTCCTAATATGCTAAAAGACAAATAAGAAAAGCAAAAAGTAACCCCACACTCTCTCTCACCTCACTCACTCTCTCTTTTCTCTTTCTCCTTTCTTCCTCACCAACGATTCCTCCCTCCTCTCTTTGCTGGGGGCGATTTCTTGAGCTTCTCCAACAACAACAATGGCTTCCCTTCTTCATCCTCATGCTCCATCCTCATGTAAGCTCCAAATCGAAAACAAATTACATATTTGGACTCCCCTCATTCTCCTCTACACTTCTCTCTTTTCAAAATCTAAAAAGGAGGAAGTTCATTTTCGTGGGTATATCCCATTGGGGAAGAAAATAGCATCAATGTGTAGCTTGGAGTCCCCTCTCTCCATTAAGGTAAAAATCTCCATGAGAACCTTAAGTTTTCTTCATCTCCTTTGGTAACCGATTTTTACCCCATTGTAACACTCCATTTTCTCTCTCTCTTTTGAGCACAATATCAACCTTGCAATGGTGGTGGATTCACCTTCTTGAACCAAGGGATAAAACCCCTCCTAAAAGCTTCAAAAGGTAAACCCTAGAAATTTGTTTAAAACATCTCAATGAGTTAGTATAAATCTAAGGGTTAGTATATTGATTATACTTGTTTTGTATGCTTTGGGTGATGGGAATGGAGTTTGGAAACTCCATTCCCCACAAAACCGATTTGTGCAAGAAAGAGAGGAAGAGGAGAATTGAAAAAGGGATTGAAGGAAATAAGAGCTTTAAGGTAAGAGCTCTCTCAATGCTATATTTTCATGCATTAGAATGATGGGAATGGGTAAACCAATTTAAAGAAACCAAAAAATGTATTAGTATTGTAGTTGTGGAAGTTTTAGTAATTGTGAGCAAGTATGTGAATTGTAGGCCTTGAAGCCAAGTAAATTGTGTATAAGTATTAGTATTGTTGTTTAATGGAGTATTGATGTATTAAGATTTCTTTGCATTGCTGGTAGGACCCTTGTATGGGTATGGCTAGAATAGGAATGATTTTGGTGATAATGGGTATGTGTGGATAAGTGAGAATTGTAGGTGAACTATGGCAAAATTTTGGTAGGAATATGTACATTTGTGGATGACTTGGTGAATGGGAGAACCAAGGTATGTATTGCTGTTAGTAGAGATACTTAGTAACCATGGAATGGTAGTTGTGATATGAGGATATAAGAATGCAAAATCTGTAGCAAATAGCATGTGAAAAAGCATTGGAAAAACAAGAGAAAGAGTTAGTGTTTGTAACCTTGAAGATGGAGATTTGACTTGGGTATAGGTAGTGCATTTGTTTAGGATGGAATTGTAATGGTCAATAAGCAATTTGGTGAAGTTGGTAGAGGGTAGTAACCCACCAAGAGGAAGTTAGGAATGCACAAGTGTGCAAAGTGTAAAAATGCAAGAATGAGAATGTAGAACTTAAGCAAGAATTGAGCAAGGATTGGACCAATGATTTGAGGTGGTTTAAGGAGTGTTTTAAGGTGTTTAAACATGTAGGAAACATGTGGAAAGTTTATGGAATGATTAGGGGTGGATTAAGGGTTGATTTGGGGTTGAAAAATCACCTTAGTTGCAGGTTTTAGCAGGGTCCGGGACCTAGCCCTTGTATAAGGTCCCGGACCGCCCTTAAAAATGCCCCGAAAGTTGATACAGCAGTTGGTCCGGGACTTAAGTCCAGGACCAGGTAGAAAATGTAGCCGAGAGTGCGCCGAAGTATTGGTCCGGGACTTTGGGTCCGGACCAAGTCCCGGACCACCCCCAAAAATGCCCAGAATGTGTTTTAAAGTGTCTAGAACATGGGGGATTGATTGGTATTGGTTTTAGGAGTTGTTAAGGCCTTGTTTAGTGATGTTTAAAGGTCCTAAGAAGTGTAAACAAGTGTAGGAAATGAAAGGGAAGTAAGGACATAGTTTGACATGAGTGAAACTAAGTATACCGGGATAACGGGGTAAGTACAGGAGTAGTAATTACTTGTGTATTGTATGAACCTAGTATTAATAACAATGTTTGAAACATTATCAGTGGACCAAGTGTGAACCAAGGAACAAGGGAACACACGGTAAAGCTAACCCCGGTGGAAGGTATGATTTTCTCATGCCCCGTATGCTAACCGAGTTACGTTGATTTGTGTGCTGTATGCCGGCTAATCAAGACTAAAGCATGAAAATGGTTTATTGCCTTCATTGTATGTCTTGATGTATGTTGTGTGAGCTAACCCTTCTTGATTGATTGTGTGGCTTCATTTAGTGCGTAGTACGACTCATTGATGAGTCTTGTTGTGTAGTGACTCGTAGTAAGAGTCACGGTGTGAACTAATGGAAACGTAGCAACACACTAAACTATCGAATCAATAAACGATAACACAACCCAATGAAATCACTAGAATGTGAGAGAGTGTACGGGAGTAATAACCTCCCGATAACGGTAGGAGAACCGAAATGAATAATCCACAAATAATAAGTAGTGGAAGTATATAAGTAACCTCTAATAGAGGAATTAATCCTGGTGCAAGACATGAACCATGAGAGTAGTAAAGAATGATGAGGGATCTCCAAACCCCTTAGCAACTAGTCGACCCACTATGAGAGGACCCGACTGATTTAAGTAATGTCCCGAGCATGAGAGTATTCAATACGTTGGGGAAACCCTTAAACCTGAGAATACTAGACGGTAGTAATTCCCTAAGCTAGTGGAGGTTATCAAGAGAGATACTTCTAGGCTAATCCATAAGATTGTAAGATACTCCATGAGAGGAGTGTTGGGAATGTGAGTAGTCCGGTAGAAATGGACAATTGTATATTTGAGGAGCTAAGTGTATAGCCTTCGAATTGTAGGCCCGGTGGCGAGTCTTGTGTATGACTCCGCCCAGAGGCCAAGTAATGAGTATTGAGTACTGCGTAAGTATGAGTATGTAATGAGTACCGAGTATTGAGTATGTATGAGTAAGTACTGAGTATTGAGTATAGAGTACGTAAGAGTAAGTATTGAGTAATGAGTACGTATGAGTAAGTACAGAGTATTGAGCAGTGAGTATGTACAAGTATGGTAACGAGTATGGAGTAAGGAGTGTGTACGAGTAAGGGTATGAGCATGGAGTGATGAGCATGTAAGAGTAAAGTAACGAGTAACAAGTAAGGAGTGAGTATGAGTAGAGTAGTGAATATCGAACATAGTACGAACAGAGTAGTGAGATACGCAATGAAAGAGTAATGAGTAAGTAACTAATGCGAACAAGCGATTATCGAATTGTCTTCCTTAGTAGGTATTGTACCTTGTATGTGTATGTAAGCATTGTAGAATGCATCGTATAGTAATTGTATGTATGTGCATGTAAAATGAACTCCATGTATATCCGACCCAAAGTAGTCGGCGTACCGCGGTTAGCACGCGGTATATGCGAATTTCATGCGCAGCGTAAGCTGACCCCCTAGGGGGACCGTTTTTAGTGTGCAGGTACCCGAAGCTGATCACCGTTCGAGAGAGTAGGACGGGGACTGCTACGTAAGCGTGGGTAGTTGTATAGTAGGGATTGGTACTTGTATTGTATTGCGAATTGGAAGCTTAAACTGTATCGGTAATTCAAGGATTGTAGTATACTCGGTATAGTAATGTATTGGAGTTGTAATTATATTATGGTTGAGTGTGCAATAGGAAGTAATGTATTGTATAGAGTACTCGGTATGTTCATATTCATCAGACCGATAGTATGTAGAATTGTAACTCGCCTTGTTAGTCACGTGGGTGACTAACGGCATTGTACACCCGCCGTTGAGTATGTAATGTCCGCTGCGAAGGTAAGTATTGTACAGTAATGACGGTATTAGCGGTAGGGGTGTTACAAAAAGTGGTATCAGAGCGAAGTATCGCTCTGATGGATGAAATACCGAGTTAGGGATTAGAAACTTAGGGCTAAGGGTTGAGTGTTAGCGTGAGAGGTACGCTAGTTAGGAACTTCCGCGTGAACCGGAAGCCTACAACAACCATACCCCGCCCTCCGCAACCCACGGTATTAAGTTGGGAGAATAACGCCAGAGAGATGGAAAGACCTCTCACACTCGGGTGAAACCCGATCTGGCAGTTGCAAAACAAACCTTATTAGGAAAAGGACCTGTCATACAGTAGAGTCCAAGAACTGGAAGACCCGAAGACGGTTCCCGTGGGAACAACAATGACCGCAGTCAATGACCATAGGTCGAAGATCCTAGACACAGGATAATGGAATTTATGGCACCATGGGGCGACATGCTTCGCAGTCGCGAGAACCATGTGTAGCCAGCAAGAAGAGAAGCACAGTCGTGCGATGAAGCAAGGAAAATGGAGTTGCAAGCCGAGACAAGAGAGTCTACGGACTGTAATCTTTGATGATACCAACAACGGTATACAAACCGACTAAGGGATTAGTCGAGGTTGGATTAACACCAAACCTACATGCCAAGAGGCTGTAATAACCGAACAACAAAGTTCAGATGACTATGAAAGAAATCATAACACGAACCTATAGGACCGCAACATGGTTCCTAAGAATAGGTCAAGTCTCGTTAACCACACTGAAGGTGTGAGACACCCGGATGGACGACAACCATGTCAAGTACCCTGAGAAACGACTCAGGAGATCGATCACCAAGATCAAAAGATCAAAGAAAGATCTAATAAGACCACCAAATATGGATGGAAACGATACCGTAACCGGTAAACGTTAACTGAAAAACAACCTACCCGCGCACTTGCCCAGGGCAAGTGCAGCAACTACAAGACGGTTGGAAGACTTCTAACAACCCGCAAATACTTGCTAAAGTACCGCTATGACGAATGGAGCAAATGTAGGATCACCAATCCTAAGTACTTAAATCATGAAACCTCGGAAAGGCCTAACGGCCCGACCGTTGTATTAAGAGTATACCAGTCAGCAAGAAGCTGAACTTGGTCAAGACCTCAATCATGGCAACGCCATGAATAATCCTTTTAACACCGAACTGTTATTTCAAAACCAAATTTTTCTTCAAAATCACAAACTCTCCTTTTAAACCTTGGATTTTAAAAACCAAAACAGACGGAATTACGGTGAGTATCATAGAACGATACAAGAGGAGTTGACAACAGAATACTTCACCTAGGCGTGTGACGAACACTACGAGTGTACCCAAATATGGGATGTGGGACGACCGCACTCCGAAGGAGCTTGCGGGCTGACAGATAGTTAGGTAAGTGGTAACGTGCCAACAAGGTACCCCACGTATGTATACATGTAGTGTACGAAACATGGGGAGTAGTCAACTCCGCTCTACGGACCATAAGTAAATTGGAAACAGAACAATTGGATACCTCAAACGAGCAAAGGAAACTCAGATAAGCTACAAGCTAAGGAGTCAAAAACTCACTTCAGGAGAACCATTAAGAGTTGAAAGTGCAAGAAGCACTAACAACGGGATAAGACATTGGATATGTCTCAAAGATATCTAAGTGAAGCATGATAACTGGAAGGAATACCCAGTCTAAGCACAGTAAGGCAAATGCCTAACATTAACACATCAGTGTTCAATGAACGGGATAGAATTCCCAGAACAACTACCACAAACACACAGGGTGATGTTTAAAGGTACCGGAATACCATCCATCACCGGAAGGGATATCAAATCCGTTATAACACAAGGAAAAACACCAATGGTCTACCCTAAGAACGGGAGAAGTTACAACCCTAAACGGATAACTCAGATCCAGAACCGCAAGGTAGGACGATAAACTGAACATACTCATAAGTGTCAGATGCTACCGTATAATCGGTACTACCCAGGAGCAATCCATAAAGGGTATCAAGTCAACACAGTCGAACGAGATGTCGTGGTAAAAACACCACAATCGGAACGAACATCCGGTTAGGACACCGGAGGGATCCCACTTGATAGGGGATACCCCAAACCAATAAATGGTATCGATCAATACCAAGCTACAAAAGGGTCTCCAACAGACGGAAGCGTGATGCGACGATCTTGTCATGGAACCCAGTATCACCTCCAAGCCCAGCGATGGCTTACAGAGAAGTAACCACTTGGGAACGACCTATGATGAGCAGAGCTCTAGGCGATATGGCTAGTAGGCCATGAAACTATTACCACACACACCAACGGTTGCAAAACCCATTGTAACTATATGACTATATGAAATGGCCAAGGACGACACCGATAAAAGAGTAACAACCGATGAATGAGGACGCCCCTCATAAATGTGAGACCGCAAGAGCGGTGAACACATGGATCCCAAGAATGGGATACCATCAATAAATGTCTGAAAATATATTCCTTTCAGAACTACTAACGTAGTGAAGCTTGAGCATACAAATACGGTCAAGCAATGTAGGATAAACATCAACAACAATTGTTGACAACCAAGGAGTAATCAGTTCAGAAGGAACACGCTATGAGGGAATGTAAAGTATAAGTAAATGACGCTCAAGGAGCTCAGAAGTATAAACACCAAACCATGATATAAATGGTGGGAATGCATGAGCTGAAGCTAACAACAGTGGATGCCATGTAACCAATACTGTGGAATCCGTAAGAACATGGTGCGCAGCAGGCGACCAATGTATATGAGTAATCACCAATGCTATGGACTTGTTAAATGAAGCACCACCTGAAGGAGTAACGATCATTCCTATTGCGATCACATAAGAGAGTTACTGCCAAGAGTTTACGCCTCTGCACTCTGTAGGACTGAGTGTTTTGGTATTGCACTTGTGTAGTTAATGATCAAGTGGGATAGCTAGGAAGATGGAAAAAGGTAAATCATGGTAAATTCTTCCTTTCACCAATGAATATGGCATAAGCCAGTTGAGCAAAAGCTTAGAAACAAACCGTGCGGCCTAAGGCCAAAGAAGCACGAAGAGGGTGAAACACACCAACAATCACAAGATGTGAATTCCATTGGAGCAAAAGTGAAAGGAGACTTAAGAAACTCACAAGGACTGACGCATCGAAAATGTAATGTCATACAAGTAAAGAACACTTGTACTGAACCAGAGAAACTGGTATAGTTCAGAAGCTGCTAACAATAGAGGAAGCACCACAACTAAGTAGTGACCTAACCTCACCCGACAATAAGTCGGAGGGACCAAGTGAATGATCACTACAAACACAACAGTATGTATATAGATTGCCAGAGATCTGTTATAAATCTAAAACTCATTGAGTTCACGCACGGTAAAAGAATACCACGCGAGATGGAACAGACCTTAGTCCCACAATAAGAGGAATACAAAGGTGTTGTATAGCACATTTAAGATAACAAGAAGGGCGAATAACCTAAGTTATCAGGGTCGCGCAGCAGAAGCTAGTGGGCCCACAATTCTAAGTGAAATACACCTAGAACCGAACCCGTTAAGAGTTAAATAAACTCCGATGAAAATTCTTGATGCAGGGACTAACCGACAGTACGGTTAATACCCATTGATCAAGGAACAGTGTATAATAGACCGCATGGAAACATGGTAGATTACGTGGGCGTAATCCCTTTTAAGGGGGGTAGAGCGAAAACCGCGAAATGTATGTTTTACGTGAGAGGTGCGTAAACTACAATGCGCATAGCGCAAAAGAATTTGTTTTAATGATTGATACTTATGTTACATAAACATTTGTATTCACTCATTGTGTAATTGTGGTAATGTGGGAAGTAAGTATAGGAAAAGGAGTAGAGAAACTCCAGGGGAATGAGAACCCCGATTGGTAATAGTATGAAGAATGAGTATGTACGGGAGACTTGAGGAGCATAAATCGGTATGGAACCGATGTATGTAATGAGTATAAATTGGTGTACAACCGATGTATTTTACGAGTATAAATTTGGTATAGCAAATTAATGGGATATTACACCCATGAATTCCTTAAGTATAGTAGTGGAGACGATGTAGCAATGATTGATGAAATGATTAGTAAGTAAGTAAGTGAATCATATGAATTGGAAAATGTATGTGTATGATTATGAGTAGTAAGATTAACAAGATAGAAACGAAATAATGTTTGACGAGCTGTCTGTTTGTATTGAGGTGGGAAGTGGAACTTGATTTGCTAGCGATCAAGGGAAGCCGAACACAAATTGGGGTGGAAGGACAATTCAACATCAATGCTGATCACATTGGGGTTGAAGGACTCTGGAAGCTCCCTTAAGTGGCCACATTAATAACATTAGTAATAGGAATAATCATCATAAATGGAATTTGGGAGATGTATGCAAGTTTTCAAAATGAATTTCCAAACTAATTTGGTACAATGTTTCTTCAAACTTGAGAATGAGGATCGGTTTTGAAACCACTCCCACGGGCGCTAGTGGATCTTCCATGCCTAGGCACGGGTATCCGGTCGAAACCATAGGAGGTGAAGCTAGTTTTGAGTCTGTGGAAGTGTAGAGTAGTTTGAAACCGCTACACCGTTCGTGCGGTGATAGTGGGTGTTTTGTATTTTTCTAAAGGCACTGGGGCGGCGTAGTCCCGAGTAAGTATGAGTAAGTATGAGTAAAGTATGAGTAAGTAAGTATGAGTAAGTGCCTGAGGATCTCTATATGTGCAAATGAATTTGATCAGAACCAAAGGACCGTAGAGCCAAAAGCGTAAGTGCTCAAGTCATGACGGCCGTGAACCAGAAAGCGTAAGTGTTCAAACGTGACCGGTACCTGAGGGATCACTCGCCATTGGGGGAGGATGGTACCTAATTGTCTGCGGATGGACCCCCTTGGAGAGAAGTAAAACGGATATTTTTGATTGCTATGCATGCAGTGACATGCTGTGTGGATGTGTAGTATACATCATGTCAGACATTTGGAGTTTGACAAGTGATATGTAGAGGTTATAACCTTAGCATAGAGTATTTATACAAGTAACAATATTAGATTCACCAACTTTGAGGGCAAAGTTCTTTAAGGGGGGTAGATTGAAATACCCCGAACTTAAAAATGGTGATTAAATTATTTTTATATCGTATTTAAGGGCCTAACAGTGCCTAAGTAATTTTGGTAAAGAAAATAAATCCAAAAGAAATGAGAAAACGCTTAGAAAGCGGAAAACGCTAAAATAAGCGTTAAATAACCATAGGAGGTGCGAGACCTCGGTTAGAGTATTATAAGGATTCCTGAGGCTTATTAATGCCTAATTAGTATATGGGAATGATTCCCGAAGAAAATGGAACCAAATAATTATTAAAACGCTAATAGAGCTTTAGCGCACGTTTTTCGAGAAAACCCGAAAACGTGATTTTAAGTGGTCAAATGAACCCGTAAAAATTATACACTATTAAATAACTATTATTAAGCATTAACGGAAGCTTAATAACCAATAAAAATAAAGAGACGAGAAAATTCCGGAAAACGGGTTCCGGTTAGTAAAACTGTCAAAAACGGGAAGTTGTGGGGTGTAAGTGTAAATAAATAAAACTAGTGTGTCCACTTTTGTAAATAAAAAGCAAAAAAAAATGAGTGTGTGTGTGTGTTGGTCGCAGCCCCCCCTCTCTCACACCCTCTTCACTTCCTAATATGCTAAAAGACAAATAAGAAAAGCAAAAAGTAACCCCACACTCTCTCTCACCTCACTCTCTCTTTTCTCTTTCTCCTTTCTTCCTCACCAACGATTCCTCCCTCCTCTCTTTGCTGGGGGCGATTTCTTGAGCTTCTCCAACAACAACAATGGCTTCCCTTCTTCATCCTCATGCTCCATCCTCATGTAAGCTCCAAATCGAAAACAAATTACATATTTGGACTCCCCTCATTCTCCTCTACACTTCTCTCTTTTCAAAATCTAAAAAGGAGGAAGTTCATTTTTGTGGGTATATCCCATTGGGGAAGAAAATAGCATCAATGTGTAGCTTGGAGTCCCCTCTCTCCATTAAGGTAAAAATCTCCATGAGAACCTTAAGTTTTCTTCATCTCCTTTGGTAACCGATTTTTACCCCATTGTAACACTCCATTTTCTCTCTCTCTTTTGAGCACAATATCAACCTTGCAATGGTGGTGGATTCACCTTCTTGAACCAAGGGATAAACCCCTCCTAAAAGCTTCAAAAGGTAAACCCTAGAAATTTGTTTAAAACATCTCAATGAGTTAGTATAAATCTAAGGGTTAGTATATTGATTATACTTGTTTTGTATGCTTTGGGTGATGGGAATGGAGTTTGGAAACTCCATTCCCCACAAAACCGATTTGTGCAAGAAAGAGAGGAAGAGGAGAATTGAAAAAGGGATTGAAGGAAATAAGAGCTTTAAGGTAAGAGCTCTCTCAATGCTATATTTTCATGCATTAGAATGATGGGAATGGGTAAACCAATTTAAAGAAACCAAAATAATGTATTAGTATTGTAGTTGTGGAAGTTTTAGTAATTGTGAGCAAGTATGTGAATTGTAGGCCTTGAAGCCAAGTAAATTGTGTATAAGTATTAGTATTGTTGTTTAATGGAGTATTGATGTATTAAGATTTCTTTGCATTGCTGGTAGGACCCTTGTATGGGTATGGCTAGAATAGGAATGATTTTGGTGATAATGGGTATGTGTGGATAAGTGAGAATTGTAGGTGAACTATGGCAAAATTTTGGTAGGAATATGTACATTTGTGGATGACTTGGTGAATGGGAGAACCAAGGTATGTATTGCTGTTAGTAGAGATACTTAGTAACCATGGAATGGTAGTTGTGATATGAGGATATAAGAATGCAAAATCTGTAGCAAATAGCATGTGAAAAATTGGAAAAACAAGAGAAAGAGTTAGTGTTTGTAACCTTGAAGATGGAGATTTGACTTGGGTATAGGTAGTGCATTTGTTTAGGATGGAATTGTAATGGTCAATAAGCAATTTGGTGAAGTTGGTAGAGGGTAGTAACCCACCAAGAGGAAGTTAGGAATGCACAAGTGTGCAAAGTGTAAAAATGCAAGAATGAGAATGTAGAACTTAAGCAAGAATTGAGCAAGGATTGGACCAATGATTTGAGGTGGTTTAAGGAGTGTTTTAAGGTGTTTAAACATGTAGGAAACATGTGGAAAGTTTATGGAATGATTAGGGGTGGATTAAGGGTTGATTTGGGGTTGAAAAATCACCTTAGTTGCAGGTTTTAGCAGGGTCCGGGACCTAGCCCTTGTATAAGGTCCCGGACCGCCCTTAAAAATGCCCCGAAAGTTGATACAGCAGTTGGTCCGGGACTTAAGTCCAGGACCAAGTCCAGGACCAGGTAGAAAATGTAGCCGAGAGTGCGCCGAAGTATTGGTCCGGGACTTTGGTCCGGACCAAGTCCCGGACCACCCCCAAAAATGCCCAGAATGTGTTTTAAAGTGTCTAGAACATGGGGGATTGATTGGTATTGGTTTTAGGAGTTGTTAAGGCCTTGTTTAGTGATGTTTAAAGGTCCTAAGAAGTGTAAACAAGTGTAGGAAATGAAAGGGAAGTAAGGACATAGTTTGACATGAGTGAAACTAAGTATACCGGGATAACGGGGTAAGTACAGGAGTAGTAATTACTTGTGTATTGTATGAACCTAGTATTAATAACAATGTTTGAAACATTATCAGTGGACCAAGTGTGAACCAAGGAACAAGGGAACACACGGTAAAGCTAACCCCGGTGGAAGGTATGATTTTCTCATGCCCCTATGCTAACCGAGTTACGTTGATTTGTGTGCTGTATGCCGGCTAATCAAGACTAAAGCATGAAAATGGTTTATTGCCTTCATTGTATGTCTTGATGTATGTTGTGTGAGCTAACCCTTCTTGATTGATTGTGTGGCTTCATTTAGTGCGTAGTACGACTCATTGATGAGTCTTGTTGTGTAGTGACTCGTAGTAAGAGTCACGGTGTGAACTAATGGAAACGTAGCAACACACTAAACTATCGAATCAATAAACGATAACACAACCCAATGAAATCACTAGAATGTGAGAGAGTGTACGGGAGTAATAACCTCCCGATAACGGTAGGAGAACCGAAATGAATAATCCACAAATAATAAGTAGTGGAAGTATATAAGTAACCTCTAATAGAGGAATTAATCCTGGTGCAAGACATGAACCATGAGAGTAGTAAAGAATGATGAGGGATCTCCAAACCCTTAGCAACTAGTCGACCCACTATGAGAGGACCCGACTGATTTAAGTAATGTCCCGAGCATGAGAGTATTCAATACGTTGGGGAAACCCTTAACCTGAGAATACTAGACGGTAGTAATTCCCTAAGCTAGTGGAGGTTATCAAGAGAGATACTTCTAGGCTAATCCATAAGATTGTAAGATACTCCATGAGAGGAGTGTTGGGAATGTGAGTAGTCCGGTAGAAATGGACAATTGTATATTTGAGGAGCTAAGTGTATAGCCTTCGAATTGTAGGCCGGTGGCGAGTCTTGTGTATGACTCCGCCCAGAGGCCAAGTAATGAGTATTGAGTACTGCGTAAGTATGAGTATGTAATGAGTACCGAGTATTGAGTATGTATGAGTAAGTACTGAGTATTGAGTATAGAGTACGTAGAGTAAGTATTGAGTAATGAGTACGTATGAGTAAGTACAGAGTATTGAGCAGTGAGTATGTACAAGTATGGTAACGAGTATGGAGTAAGGAGTGTGTACGAGTAAGGGTATGAGCATGGAGTGATGAGCATGTAAGAGTAAAGTAACGAGTAACAAGTAAGGAGTGAGTATGAGTAGAGTAGTGAATATCGAACATAGTACGAACAGAGTAGTGAGATACGCAATGAAAGAGTAATGAGTAAGTAACTAATGCGAACAAGCGATTATCGAATTGTCTTCCTTAGTAGGTATTGTACCTTGTATGTGTATGTAAGCATTGTAGAATGCATCGTATAGTAATTGTATGTATATGTGCATGTAAAATGAACTCCATGTATATCCGACCCAAAGTAGTCGGCGTACCGCGGTTAGCACGCGGTATATGCGAATTTCATGCGCAGCGTAAGCTGACCCCCTAGGGGGACCGTTTTTAGTGTGCAGGTACCCGAAGCTGATCACCGTTCGAGAGAGTAGGACGGGGACTGCTACATAAGCGTGGGTAGTTGTATAGTAGGATTGGTACTTGTATTGTTGTATTGCGCGAATTGGAAGCTTAAACTGTATCGGTAATTCAAGGATTGTAGTATACTCGGTATAGTAATGTATTGGAGTTGTAATTATATTATGGTTGAGTGTGCAATAGGAAGTAATGTATTGTATAGAGTACTCGGTATGTTCATATTCATCAGACCGATAGTATGTAGAATTGTAACTCGCCTTGTTAGTCACGTGGGTGACTAACGGCATTGTACACCCGCCGTTGAGTATGTAATGTCCGCTGCGAAGGTAAGTATTGTACAGTAATTACAGTATTAGCGGTAGGGGTGTTACACCTTTTCAGCACTAATATTCTTCGATAGTAGGACAACAAATTTTTCAAACTAACAACTTGACCTGACGCACTGCAGAAATCCTCAATACATTCACGCATGATTCTAATTTGCTTAGGACTAGCAGTACCGAATAAGACTAAATCATTAGCAAAGAATAAATGTGATAAAATGTTACCTTTCTTACCAATAGTAAGAGGAGTCCAAGCCTTCAAGTCCACACTGCGCTGAATGAGTTGAGACAAGCGCTCCATACATAATACAAAGAATATAGGGGGACAGAGGGTCCCCTTGACGAACACCCCTCCCAGCCTTGAATGAATCTGAAGGGAGCCATTCCAACTAACTTGAAAGAAACAGATGTTATACAAAACAAAATAAGATTTGGAGATCCTTTGGTATACCTAAACAGCTAAGCGTATCAGCAATAAAATCCCAGGCTAAACAGTCATATGCTTTGGCTAGGTCAATTTTCATTGCAACAAAACTGTCTCTGGCCTTAGTATGCTCCATGCAATAAATAGCCTCTTGAACTACAAGATATTATCCATAATGCTTCTACCGGGGACAAAACTAGATTGGCATTCAGAAATCCAACCCTTCATGAAAGGTTTCAACCTATTAACTATAACTTTTGCCAAGATTTTGTACTGAACCTGACAGAGAGAGATAGGTCTAAATTGACTAACCTCAATAGGAGTGTCCACCTTAGGAATCAAGGTAATGATTGTCTCATTTAATTTATGATCAAAAAACTGAGAAGAAAATACATTTCTGACAAAACTAAGTACATTAGGAGCTATTAAGTCCCAAAAATGCTGAAAAACCTGTTGGGAAACCATCTTTCCCAGGGGCCCTAAACGCTTTCATGCTTTTCAAAGCAAAATTGATTTCTGATAAGTTGACCTGACTGCATAAAGAAACACTTTCCCTTCTGTCAAGGGCGTAGAAGTCATGGCCCTCAAGAACAGAAGGACAACACTCTTACTGCTAAAGTGCTTACTAAAATGATTTTTCAATAAACAACCCAAATTATCATCCCCTGAGACCCAGGTACCATCCGGGCCAAGCAGTTTATAAATAATGTTTTTGTTTCTTCTTATAGTAGCTTTTGTATGGAAATAAGTTGTGTTCTTGTCACCCAAAGATATCCACTTATCCCGAGACTTCTGAAGCCACAAAGCTTCTTCCCTAGACTGCCAAGAGTCTAACTTTTTCCGCATTTTTCCTCCAGACCTCTAAGGTGATTCCCTCCCCCCATATCAACCAATTTCTGTATACCTTTTAATCTAGCCAGAATACGTTTTTTGTTCATAATTATGTGGCCGAAAACATTCCTGTTCCAGCCTCTTAGATGAGCACTCAACCTATCGATAGCCTTATTCAAGTCAACATCTTTACACCAATTAAGAGTAACAGTAGGCTTTAGGTCTGGGTGAGACAACCACGCAGCAAGAAATTTGAAAGGTTTTTCCGTATGTTTAAAATTAGATTCAGATTTCAAATACAAACACAAAGGACTATGATCAGAAGCCGTTCTAGGTAGTACTTCAACCACGGCATCAGGAAAATAGGCTTTCCAATTAACATTAGACAAAAGTCTATCCAAACATGCACTAACATTTCCATTGGACCAAGTATATCTATTGCCAAATCTCTTAATGTCAATCAAACTATTACCATGATACCAATCAAAGAAATCACGATCCACCCCTAAGTTTTTATTATTCGATTTGTTTCTGTCAAGAGGAAAAAGGGTAGCATTGAAGTCTCCTCCAATTAACCACCCAGCACCAACAGGGATGCAGATTCTACTAAGCTGATCCCAGAGGCACTTCCTTAGAACCTTATTAGGCCTAGCATATACAGCAGTAAAAAAGGATTAACCTTACCATCCACAATTACACAATGCACAAATTGCGAATCAGAACAAATAACATTCAACCTGATGCAATCCTTCCATAATAACCAAATGCCACCGCTAAATCCTTGTGCTTCTACTAGAAAATCCCACCAAACCTAGTTTAGTACAAACACAATCCGCGGTAGCACCACTAATTCGCGGTTCAAAAATAGCAATTATATCAGGATTAACCATACGAAAAAGATCTCTAAAAGATCGAAGAAAACTGGGTTTCAGAGCACCCCTGACATTCCATAAAGTAATTTATTGAAAGCCATGATGGGAAAGTAAATTACCTAGTATCCTTACTCGTATCCATCCCGTCGGGTGGCTTTTCCTCTTGGGATTCCATGGTGGTTGAATCCTGCAGCACCGCCCACTGGTTGTTATCGACTAGAATCACTTCCATCTTGTCTTGCGGCCCTTTGGGAAGAGATGCTCCACCCCTTAGCGGTAAATCTTGGCTTGATCGAGACTCAAAACCCCGCGACAGTTTTTGATGTGCAGCGATACCACCCCGACCATTTACCTGATTACTTCGAGGAGACAAAACCACCTCAGTGTTCTGATTCTTTCCTTTTACCCGAGAATCTGCATTAATCGGTGGATTAGTCTCGCTGTCCCTTTAGAGCCGCCCATTCCTTTAGTATTAGGGTTCCTGGGCATGTCACTGGATTTCCGAATTACTTTAGCTGTATTCCGTTTCTTTGGCACCATCCATTCACCATAATCTTCTTGAATGTGATTAAGATCAGCCAGAACACTTGTGTGGACCATTTGATCCCTTCATCCATTTTAACTTCTTCTTCACTCTCCTGAAAAGGACAATCTGAATCCTTAGGGCCATAGCATCCACATTTGAAACATACTAAGTGGAGGCCCTCATATTCTATCTTCATCACCTTCCGACGAAACCGATATTTAGCTAGTAGTGGTTTCATTAGATCAACTTCGACAGCCACTCGAGCTAAGCGTGATTTACGAAACAAGCAGGTGTAAATCTACCCTCTTGACTTGTCCAACCTTTGATCCCAGAATTGTCAAAAAATCCTCATTGTAATATTCACTTGGAAGTTCAGGGAAACGAACTAATACCTCAAGATTCGACATAGCTTCTGTGTTCGGGTTGAAATTTGGCCTCCATCTTCGAATGATTAAGTAATGATCCATGATCGGCCAGGGTCCTTCATTGAGCACAAAATGGAGATCATCGGGGTTGGAGAACACAACTCTGAAAAACCCATTTGTGAGATCGTCCATTACAAAGTCACCATGGAGCTTCCAGCGATTCTTCAACCTGTCGAAGAGGACATTCATTGGGATGTTCTTCCCAGTAGCTTAACAATGGCAGCGTTTTGCCATGGTAAACGGTACTTAATCTTCTGTTCTTTGGTCAAAAGATTGTCGGACATTTCGGGTCCACCTCTTCCATGTCTTCTGTTTCATCGTCGGAAATATCTTCCCAAACCACATCATCTGGTGAAGAGTCCTTCTGAAATCCTCCTGTAACCACATTCTTAAAGGAACCTTGTAGAATGTCGCCTGAAATGCCCAAAGCTTTCCCACTTATTTCCCGAACTTCCATATCCACTTCAAAGGCACCTTCATTCCTCGGTTTCTTTGTCACCTTGCGAAACAGGGACTGGTCTTCCATAACTCAACGCGGGCTTAATTCCAGACAAACGACCGCAGAAAGAAGAAAAAAAAGAAAAAAAAGTAGGAAGGAAGAAGCAGATGCAGGCCACGAGTTGCGGCCACCAGAAATTGCGAAGAAGATTCAAGAATTTGCGCACCAGGTGGTATAGCGACTCTCATCAGCCTAGGGTTTCTCGTGCCGATACTAGTATACGTCCTTTTATTTGACTACTTTCATTATCCATTTAGCTAATTGGTTAAGGATTCGAGGCGATAAAAGGAAAGGAAAGTCCAACAGTGAAGGAAATACTAGGAAACCAAAACATGATTGGACCAAGGCTTATGTTAAACTTCTGATCTCCTTGGTCATGGAGGAGGCAAGGCTTCAAAAAATAGGAAGGACTGGTACAATTGTCGGTCTAAACACACAAATGAGTATCACTCACAGGAAATTTTAATAATAAAAAGAGAAGGGTTGCCACTGGTAGATAAGATCAGTGCAAAAACAAAGGTGATATACTTAAGATGGGTAGCAGGAAGTGGAAGGAACTAACAAACAAACTAAGTAGGCTAGGCTGGGACTTCGATATATACTAAATCAGTTACTTACCCACTAGAATGGATAACCAAGGGAGAAAAGGTGAATCAGTACTTTAATTTGTATTTTTTTTGTAATGAACACTTACTTTTGCAGTTGTTCATAGGGGTGTCAAAATCAGGTTTCAGGCGGGGTTGAGCTCAAACCCGAACCTGACTAGAAAATAGTTTAGGTCAACCCGAACCCAACTTGAACCCGGAGCGGGTTGAACCAAACCTGACACATTTTCTTAAATTTTATTTTATTTAAATTATTTAATAAATAAATCTAATACCTTAATATTAATTAATTATGTTACTATATTTATCATAAATACTGATTAAATGTTTGGTTTAGTTAAAAATTAATCACTAAACATTAAGTTAAGTTATTAGTATAACATTTTTCTATATTTCATTTTTTTTTCGGGTTACAGGTTGACGAGTTCAACCCGAACCCAAGCGGGGTTTTAATGACCCACCCGAACCAGACCCGAAAATCTTTTCAGGTAAAAATCTCACCGGACCCGGCTTTTATGGGTCTATTCTGGTTTGGGTCGAGATTGACATCCCTATTTGTTCATAATAGGATTTGTGTTGATGGGTCATATTACATTTGTAGGAGGATAGTGCTATTGCAAAGATGGTAAATTCTAATGATGATATGGAGTTGATATGGGGCCAAGGGTATGCAACTGGTGATCTAAGATAGACACTTGGTGGAAATATACCCAAACGAAATAACTATCTACTGCTGATGGTAGCCAATATGATGACGAAGAAAATTACCATATGATACCCTATATGGAAATCACTTACTTAGATGCCACTAGTAGGTAGTCCATGGAAATATCCGTGGACAACCAGCACCCTAGCAGTAGTGGCATGATGGGTCAAATAGACAGAGGGTCACTACTCCATTCCATGGGGTGATGGGGGATGTATCAACTCCTATATTTGACTTCATCACTGCTGCTGCTAGAGCTGCCACAAGTTCACTTGCTAATTTCATTCAATGTTAGTCAATATGTAGGGTTGGTGGCGGGTAGTTCTGCTGTTATGTCCTTGATGTTGATCAGGTAGGTTCAAGTAGTCAATCCAACTTGTTTATGAAAATAATAATCTTAAAAGTATGTCGCCCTTTGTGCCATTCAATACTCAATGTGAGTGTAACCCATGTAGCTCTAAACCAGCTCAATGGGATGAGCTAACGGAAATAACAAGTCTAGGTGTTCCCCATGATCGAAGGATGGAAACATTGCAGCCCTTTCGTGATGGCACTGTTTGCAAGAAAAAATAGAAAGGTAGCAAGGGAAACTCTGTGGTGATCTTGAGGAAATCCATAATCTGAAAGGCGGTCAGAATGAAAAATTAACAAATTCCACGACAATGATATACTGCTTACAACAACAAGTGGCCATACCAGACCCTATCATAACAGTGCAAGAAGTTGTTACCAGGATAAGGAGTGTTGGAGGTTTCAGCTAGAAAATGATTATTCATACCACCTTGTGTTGGTTGATAGGCAACAGAGGGCTCTTTCATGACTCTTGAGGATGAAGAAGAAATTGAATGGGTTCACCAGACTTACAATGACAAATATGGCATCGGCCAGTAAGGGGATCAAGATGGTGGATGGAATGACATAGTCACAGTTTTTTTAGGTTGTTCTTGTGTTTTGGAATTAAGGTATGCCTTTTGAGGGAATGGGTTTAAGGAAGGAGTGATGTTGAAATTCTTTATGTATGCTTTAGTAGGTTCTTTCAAATTAATATGTTGACTTTTCTTGGTTATGCTTATGACAGTTATTGTGAGTGTTTTCATATTAGGACAACTGGTTAGAAGTTAGTGTTGTATTGAAACTATAACAAATCATATTCTAATGGCACAGTATTTAGCAACTATTTTTAGTAGCTGACAGTAGAAATTACTATACTCCTGCATAATGTATCTATATCTAACGACTGCTACTATCACTTTGTTAGATAAGTTGTAATGGAAGGGAACACTCATGTCCTTGAATACTGTGAAAGAAAGAGAAGAATAAGAGGGATTTGATTAAGTTCATCATTCTTCATTCTTCATTCTTCAAGCTGTTGAAAAGTTTGAGGCAAGGTTTGTGCTGTTATTAGCCAAATACCAACAACAACACTTTAGTGAGGAGGTTCAAACTTCGAACCCAAAAAAGGAAGCGACATTCGTGTCTCCTGTGTCAAAGGATAGGTTTGTTTGACCTGCTGTACATTATGTTCAATATGTCAGTTGCAAATCATGTGGGGGACTTGTTGCTCGGTTCTTAGAGGCCTAACTACAATGATTTACGACAAAGAGAGGGGAAACTAAACAAAAACGATGGAAGTGAACAGACTATGTGATGTCAAGTGGCTAACTGACGAAGAGTTTAGATATGTTGCATGTCCTATAGAAGACTATACCGTCTGTGATGTGGTCGAATGCCTTCAATACGATGAAATAGTTGAGTTAGTGAAAATGAAAATGGATGAAGATAGATCTCAATAGGTAGACCTACATTAAATAGAATAGTTACATGATTTTTTTTTGTTACAGATTAACAGTATGTTCATCATATATTTGTATTGTATTACTTTCACATGATAATGGCATACAATTATTCTTCTGTACCGTATATTGGCTTTAGTATGGGTGTTATTATTCTATATGAATGTGCTATTTAGCACAACATAACCCCCCTTGTACACGTCTTTCGTGTCCGTAGAGTTAAATGAATTCAAACAATGATGCTAGTATGGCACAATATTGAATGGGATAGTAAACGACCCTGACATGCTGAGATAATTTTGCATTGCATTATCCAAGATCTAGCACATATAGATGAGCAAGTACAAAGATTTTATTTCCCTTAAGACTCGATATGTGGATGTACCAATCACCCCCGATGCATACGTCTAGTCTAACAGGCTCAAACTAGGTTATTGAGTTACTAAATGGTCATCTGGTTTGATGTTTCAGTGCCGTGAGAATGAAATTTCACTCAAAAGTTATCTCGTTTGAAACGGTGTGGTGTCAAGCGGACAGTTCCTTCAGCAAGCTCATGCACTTGTTAGTACCCCCACCCCAGCCTTGCAACTGCATCGAATTAATGCCCCTAACTGGCTGGAAATATTTGTTGATGGAAGTCTAGACAACCATGATCATATGGGTTACGCTTATGTTGGTCGACTATCCAATGATGTAACTCTAGCAGACGTCCATGGCAACATGGGGGAATTCATCCCTTCAAAGGTTGAGGCTCTTGCCCTTGAGTTTGGAGTTCAAGCAGCGCACACATAAGGATACAGTTTACGCGTTTCATGTCTTATTGTAAGGCTATAATTGATATCATGTGTACTGGTGACGCCCCATCCTTACATCCATCGGTGAAGATTATCCTAGATAGAATTCTTTTTAAAACTTAGTAGCTTCACTAATATATTAGGTGGCTTTATTACCACGAGCTGATAATGTCAGCTCATAGTCTTGCAAACCAAGCTGGTTGTTCACAACAGCATTGTTGGTCTTCAGATGAATATTCTGGAATTTGTACGCACGTCATGTACCTCATAATCCTTAATATATTCCTTTTTCAAAAAAAAAGAGACCCTATTAAAAGTTGAATTATACCTCGAACTTTTTTTTTTCACATGTTGGCTGTCCGCGTATACTTCTTATTGCACAGGCACCTTCGTTAATTCTATTCAATGAAGAATCATTACCTCAAACTGTAAACGAATTAAATCTTGTTGTGCTTATTATTGCACTGAAGTGAGGTATTTATACACTTAATTACAACGGTGATACTATATGCTGCAGGAAATATCTGCAGGAGTGCTGCAAGACATTAAAACGCAGCGTATAGAAAACAAAAAAAGAAGGCTATAACAAAACGGAAAAGAAGAAACAAAAAACTTCCCAACTCGAACTCTCTTCAAACGACGAGCGAAGACGTTCCCTGGAGAGCTCTTGGGATCGATTTCCTCGAATTACACAAAATCGATACAGTTTTGTCCCAAAATCGATATAATCTAGCTTAGCCCTAAATTCACATAGCTCATCGATTCATAGTGAAGCAATTGTTTAACCCTAGTTTCTGGTGTTATTCGAGAGTGAAGCAATCCGTCATTTGGTAAGTCTCAAATTGTCCCAATCCGCCATTTTTAGGCTTTTTACTCTGTATTTCATGCATTATTTGTGTTTCTAGCTCTGTTCCTAATGACTCTTCATTCACTCGCATTTGGGATTTGAGTGGGTCAACATGACTTCTACTGGCGTATCAATTTGTTATATTATTACTAGTGTATCGATTTGTTCTATTGTCTTATCTTGGCTCGTTTTTTTGTATCACACTTTACACTATAATTAATTATTCTTACACAGGCTAAGTTAATTCAAGAATATTTGCAAAGTTTGGGTGTAGATCTGAATGTTAAGAAATTTAAATGGGCCACTGACCATATACATAAGGCCTCACTAGACTTTAGCAGCGGGCTGAATTTGTGTGTGTTGATGGAGTGTTGGCACGTAAGTGACAAAGTGACTGAGGATATTATCAGCAAGAAGTTTAGGGATTTCTATAGAAAGCGTATTTCTGCACACTTGCTGCATTAAGATGGGGATCTTATCAATTTGTAGAAAACTGATAGAGAAGACATTACTTTACATTCAAGAAAAGGGAAGATGCAAAAGACAAAAGAGAGGAGCCAAAAAATGAAGAAAATGAGTAACGTTCATTATATTTCCTAGCCTTGTGACAAATCAGTTTCAACATATGGTTTTTTCATTTGAGATGTCTCTTGACAAAACAGTGTCAACGTTTGTAATGGTACAGATTTTTGTGTAATCATGATTGATATTGGTATTATGAATTAGTGTGGTGCCTATTGAATTAAAAAATTCAGTTTGTGGTGTATTGGTATTGCATTTTAAGTTGTATATGAAATTCAACACGTAAATTTGAAAAGAAGAAATGTTTCTGTCAATCTTAAATGTTGGCAAATGGTTAACCTGTGGCTTGAAAAGCATTAACTTGTCACTTGAAAAGCGTTAACCTTTCACTTGAAAATGGTTAACCTGTCACTTGAAAATGGTTAACCTGTCACTTGAAAACTGTTAACCTATCACTTAAAAATTGTTAACCTGTCAAGCTTAAATGGTTAACCGGTCACTTGACTATGGTTAACTTGTCACTTGAAAACGGTTCACCTGTCACTTGAATATAGTTAACCTGTCGCATGTAAATGGTTAACCTATCGCAAGTAAATCGGTAACCTGTCGCATGTAAATGGTTAACCTGTCGCAAGTAAATGGTTAACCTCTCGCAATCGTTAATGGTTAACCTGTCACTTGAGAATAGTTAACCTGTCAAGCTTAAATGGTTAACCTGTCACATGAAAATGGTTAACCTGCCACTTAAAATGGTTAACCTGTCAAGCTTAAATGATTAACCTGTAACTTGAAAATGGTTAACCTGTCACTTGAAAATGGTTAACCTGTCAAATGTAAATGGTTAACCTGTCAATCATAATAAAATATTATCCTACACCACAAACCCACCCCAAAAACCACCCTAGAAAATAGTAAAACGTCGAAGGCATTTTTAGGGTTTGTAGTGAAGGGAATAGGGTCAAAACCTAAAAAACTTTCAAGTCAGTGTCGGCATTATAAAGAATAGAATTAATAAAAAAAGATTACCCTACACCTCTATCCACCCCAAAAATCACCCTAGAAAATATTAAACCATCGAAGGCTTATTACCGAGTTAGTTGTGACTTTATAAAATATAGAAAAAGTTAAAAAAACATTATCCTACACCACAAAACCCACCTCAAAAACCACCCTAGGAAATATTAAAACGTTGAAGGCATTTTTAGGGTTTGTAGTGAAGGGATTAGGGTCACGACCCTAATCCCTAAACCACAAACCCTAAAAAACTGTCAAGTCATTGTCGGTATTATAAGGAATAGAGTGAATAAATAAAAATTACTCTACACCACAAACCCACCCCAAAAACCACCCTAGAAAATATTAAAACGTCGAAGGCTTATTGCTAAGTCAGTTGTGACTTTATAAAGTATAGAAAAAGTTAAAAAAAAAAATTACCCTGCACCACAAACCCACCCCAAAATCCACCCTAGAATGTATTAAAACGTCGAAGGCATTTTTAAAGTTTATAGTGAAGGAATTAGGGTCTAACGACTATAATCCCTAAACCACAAATCCTAAAAACTGTCGAGTCAGTGTCGGCATTATAAAGGATATAATAAATAAAAAAAGATTACCCTACACTACAAAACCACCCTAGAAAAGCTAAAAAAAAATTGAAGACTTATTGTCGAGTCAGCTGCGACATTATAAAGTATAGAAAGAGTTGAAAAAAGATTACCCTACACCGCAAACCGACCCCAAAAACCACAAACCTTAAAAACTGTCAAGTCAGTGTGGACATTATAATGTATTGATTGTGAATGATTGGAACACGTGACTTTTGACAGCTAACCAACTTGTAGCCGCCATTGTTCTTGGTGAAGAACAAAAATTCATCTACTTCTATTATATAAGTAGGTACCTGTCATGTATATATATGCCATTGTGCTATTCAGATTCTTTATTGTTTTCACATTAAACTATGATTCTTTGTTGAAAATTTCCCACATATTGACTCAAAAAAATTCAAAGAAATCATAGTATAAGATAGATTTCAAGAAAAGTAATATTTTCCGAGATTTGTTATTTCACTATAACTTATACTTTGTTAACATGTCAATAATATTTTGTTAACCTGACACTTGTATTATGTTAACCTTCACGTGTAAGTAGTCAACTTGGCTATTTCACATATATTATTTTGTGGGGTAAAGACACTCATTTAGCCAACTTGTTGGATGATGTGTGCATCCATTTTAAAGCTTATATCATTGCAGAGTAAGCACAAATTACACTAAGACATTTTATATTCTCATCTTCCATTTTCAAGTGACAGGTTAACCATTTTCGATTGACATGTTAACCATTTACTTTTGACAGGTTAACCATTTACATGCGACAGATTAACTATTTACATGCGACAGGTTAACCCTATTCAAGTGACATGTTAACCATTTAAGCTTGACAGGTAAACCATTTTGAAGTGGCAGGTTAACCATTTAACCATTTTAGAAAAATACAGTGTCTATTAAAGTCGCGATGAGGCAAATAGAACGCGCCTACACGCGCGGTGATTTTCTCTGAAAAATTAGGGCTTCTTCCACCCGAGATGCTCCGTCGTGAAGTTTTTTCTCGGTCGAGATTGAAGTGCTTTTCTTCTTCCTCCAGCAACGCTTTCTGTCTTTCTTTCTTTCTGCAAGAATCCGGTGACTAAGCCACATCTCGTGGCCGAAGTTCTCTGGTTTCGTTTCTTTCCTGGTTGTGTCAGTCGCCAATCCGGGGTTTGCCACGGTTGTAGTTTGTTTCTGGATCGAGAAGGATGGGTGACCAAGAGTCAGTTAGGGCTCCAGTGAAGAAGCCAAGAAACTCGGGACCCAGCGCCCTGGTGGTTGCGCAAAATAATTCTGAGGTACCTACGGGAATGGAAGAAGATAACGCGAACAATTCCTTCAAGAAAGTGGTCGCAGGGGAGGCCGACACATCTCTGAGTGATGTAGACGGGGACTTGCTGGAGGATATTTCGGACGATGAATTTGATGAGATGGATGACGAAGACCCGAAATGTCCCACAATTCTGTTGTCAAAAGAGCAGAAATTGAATTTCAGAAGGCCTTGCAGAATACGATTATAGTCAAACTGCTGGGTAAGTCTCTTCCAATGAACGTGATGTTTGAGAGATTGCGTAACATATGGAATTTAAAGGGGGAATTCCGTATGGAGGATCTCACAAATGGTTTCTTCAATATTGTGTTTTCGAATCTAGAGGATTTGCAGTATGTTTTGCCTGAGGGCCCATGGCCAATAATGGATAGATACTTAACTATCAGAAGGTGGAGGCTGAATTTTAATCCCCGATCTGAAGCTCTGTCGAGTCTGGAGGTATTAGTGAGATTCCCGGATCTTCCGTGTGAGTATTATAATGAGGAGTTTCTCAAAATTCTGGGCTCCAAAGTTGGGAAAGTCAAGAAGGTAGATCTTTCACCTTCATGCTTTGGTAATCGAGATTAGCCAGAGTGGCGGTTGAGGTTGATTTGACGAAACCACTTCTTGCTAAATATCGTTTTCGCTGGAAGATTATGAAAATTGAGTACGAGGGTCTCCACCTGATTTGCTTTCATTGCGGGTGTTATGGCCACAGGGATGTGGCATGCCTGTTTAAGTCTGAAGAGAGTGAAGCCCAACAATCGTCTGGTGTTAATTGATTCCTGAGGTTGACCCTACAATTTCGGAGCATGTAAAGGAAGACTATGGAGAGTGGATGATTCTGAAACGCAAGAATAACCGCTAGAAGCTCTAGGAAGCCCGTGGGTGGCTCAAATAACCCTATTTCTCCAGCGAAGGGTCCCAAGATGAATAACAGCAAGGGTAAGTCTGATGCTTCCCTTAGTCAAGGCCCGGTGATCGAATCGGCTGTGCAAAAGTCTGGTGTGGGAGAGCCGACCAGACACCCGCAGTCTGACCCTAGATTGGGTCAATCTCGTAGTTTTCAACATAGAGATGGTAAAGATGGTAAGTGTTATGCCCCATATTTTTTTATTTTATCTTGTATTACTTCCTTCTGATTCCCAAAGGGAGTTCGAGTCAATCTTAATCTTACGTTAGTATGTTTATAACATTCTCTTAACGTTAATAAGTTAGCTTGAGGAAGGAGGGCTATAGACGTCTTTCCTGATTTGTTATTACTTAAGGAGTTAGGAACTTATTATTTTATTCTCATTTTTATTTTTCCTAACCCTCCTTCTCAATTTTCTAATCACGTTCTATCTTCCCTTCCACTTCTGACATCTATTCACGACAGTTCTCCTCTCCTCCTTACTCCCGCTCACTCCTCAAAGTTCAACTCCCTTTGCTCTCTCCCTCTTCTTCAATCTCCTCCCTATAACCGATTGTTGGTCATTTGCATATGGGATTCCGGTTCTGCTGCAGTCGGTCGATCGTCAGGTTTGGATTGTGATTTGATTTTGTTCTTCATTGATTTCCTTTTTTTTCCTCTTTCTGATTTTGGATTATGGAATCCAGTTGTTCAGTTCTTTAGTTCATCAATTCGAGTGGAGATTCGAGGAATCCGAAGTGTAGAGTCCTCTGAGATTGCATTGCGTCGGATGTGAGGTAGGTGGTGAATGGATTCGGTTGTGTGTGTTCGTCCATGGGGATTTCTGATTTTGTTTGTTCTTCGTATATGATTGTTTTAACTCTTTGAATTGGTGATGTTTTTGGTTGATTTTGATGTGCGTATGATGCGTTAAAACCCCATGGAAATGTGTTTTCGATTGGCTAATTTGCTACTATAAATTATGTATGTTTTGTGGGGGATTCGTGGCTTGGTTCTGGCTGTTTTCCGTAATAATTTTGCTGTTTTCGGTATGTCCGAACATGTGTCCGAACATTGAAGTTCGGACATCATACGCCGGAAGATTTTCTGACTCTCGAATTAGGTCCGAACATGCAAGGTCGGACGCATGTTCGGACCGGCCTTTGTTTTAGCATAACTTCTTCGTTTGAGCTCCGTTTTGAGTGCCGTTTGCGGCGTTGGATTCCTCTTTTCGAGTACTATCTGTTCTGGTATGTTTTGGTACATGTATATATGTACTTTGATTTGAAAGTCTTAAATAAGCCTTTGAACTCTGATTTGCTCTGGAAGAGTGTTTGAGCTTCTATGCCTCTGGTGGTTTTCGTTTTGCTAGTCAGTGTATGACTTTTGTTTTGATAAAGGATTATGATCCGTTTGATGTGCTTTGGCCCTCTGTTCTGTTCTGTTAAAAGCTTCTGCTTTCTGCTCTGTTCTGACAAGGACTTTTGTCCCATTCTGTTTAAAGCTTCTGTTTGTTAAGCTTCCGTTTTGGGACCTAGTTACTCTGCTTCTGAGCCGTGAATGGCTGGGTCGAGCTATTCCGTGGTATACCATATAGACGTCATTCTGAGTGTGGGTCATGCCCAATCTGTTCTGTGGGGTTGACGAACCTTCCTTGGCCTTCGGGTCATTTCTGCGTTGTCGAGGGATCTGTTAGATCCATGGGTCTTCGACCCTTTTTTAGTGTTATGCTTGGTGCTAGTGTCCCACTTCTGTTTGTGTTTTTGTTCGGCTTCCGTCTGTTCTCTCTGCTTTTGTATTTGACAGACTGCTGTGTGCTTTCTGTCCTTTGAACACCTCTGTTTGTTTGTACTGCTTCGCAAATTCTGTTTGTTTTCAAACTCAGCTAGGCTGCTTGTGCTTCCTATCTGTTGAGGATTTATGATTTGCAAAGTGCTCTACTTCGTCTGCTCTATCTATATTTGATTTGAGACAGTCTGTTGTGTGCTTACCGTCTTCTGCTAAGTTCTGGATTTTGCTAAGCTTCTGGATTTTGCTAAACTTATGATTTTGCTAAGCTTTGATTTTGCTCTGGCTAAGCGCTTTCGTATACGTATATATATATGTTTCATCTGTTTTGAGCATGCTCAGCTGATGAAGTTTATCACCTGCTGAGTAATAGTTTTGCTCACCCCTATCTCCGTCTGATTTGTAGGTTTTAGTTCATGCATGGAGATTCAGCTCTTACTTTTCGTTTTGGCATTTGAGTTTTGTATTTAGTTTGTTTGGCCTTAGGGCCCAGTTGTATTTAGGATATGCTTTGTAATTCAGTTTGGCTTCCGTCTGTGTATTGTAAAGACATTTTGTAATCGTTTATCTGGTAATATATGAGCATCAGTTTCTGTTTTGGGGTTTCGATAGTGTAGCCTTGCGTGTCTTAGGTAATAAGTGCGCGGCGTGTAATGGTCTCCCAACCAGGGTGGTTTTGGGGTCGTTACATTTAGTGGTATCAGAGCCAAGTTTGGTTTTCGTTGGGTTTGTGGGTGTCTGTATGTCTACGCTTCCGTGTCTTTGCCTACTATATGCTATGTGTTGGCTGTTGCGTGACTTGTCTGCTATCTGGTGTCTGTTATGTGTGTCTGCTCTGTGGTTGTCCGCCATCGGAGTACGCAGCGGAAGCGTAGTGTCTGTTTACATGTGCTTGTGTGTTCTGAAAGTGAGTCTGTTGGAGTTAGGTCCTTTGGGAAAGGATGACCGAATGTGAGTTCTTGTTTGACAGAGTTGTGTGCTTCAGTTGTGAGCTTATGTTACGTGCTTGTGTTGTATGTTCTGTGTTGTGTTATGGTGGGAGTTCGCGAGTATGTTGGTCCTTTAGGTAAGGACACCTCTAAGAGTTCTTGTGCATTTAGGTTGAGTGTTAGTAATCTTCTGTTTCACCTCTTATGTCAGTGAGTCAGCTAATAAGTTCTGAGTGCTAGATTTGTGAGGTGCAAGCTTATGAGATATGTGAGTGTTGTTCCTATTCCTTCAAGCTTAGCCTTTGTAATCTTTTGCTTTGCTGATTCTGTTAGTGAATCAGCTAGTGAGGTCCATGTGTTAGCTCGTGTAAGTAGAGCTTCTGAGATATGTTAGCGTTCTTCCAATGTCTTTGTGCTGAGCCTTTAGTGATCATCTGCTTTGTTTCTTCTGTCAGCGAGTCAGTTAGTGTGTTCTGAGTGTTAGCTCTTCGAGGTTGGAGCTTCTGAAATGAGTGAGTGTTCTTTCTGTCCCTTGTGCTAAGCATTAATGATTATCTACTTTGTTTCCTCTGTCAGCGAGTTAGCCAGTGTATTTGAGCGCTAACTTTGTGAGTGTTCCCTTCTGTGCCTTAGAAGCTATGTGTTAGTACTCTCCTGCTTCGTTTCTTCTGTTAGTGAATGAGCCAGTAGGCTCGATGTGTTAACTCGTGTAAGTTGGAGCTTTTGAGATGAGGGTGAGTGACCTTTCTTAACCTTAGGGATAATCTTCTGGTGTGTTCCTCTGTTAGCCAGTCAGCAGTGAATCTGAGTGTTATGTCTGTGGCTTCAAGTTGATTTTCAATAATTATTGCCTTGTCCCTTCAATCAGTGAGACATTTAACAAGTTCTGAGTGTTAGCTCTGTGAGGTGTGGACTCTTGAGATGTGTAAGCGTTTCCTTCTGTGCTTTTAGGCTGAATCTCCAAAAATATTCTACTTTGTGCTAATGTTAGTCAATGACCAGTGAGTGTGTGATGTTCCTAATTCTTCAAGATTAACCTTCTACAGTCTTCTGCTTTGTTCGTTATGTTAATGAGTCAGCCAGTGAGGTTTTTGTGTTAGCTTGTGTGGGGTTCGAGCTTCTGGGATGTGTGAGCATTCTTCCTGTGCCTTCGTGCATAGCCTTCAGTAATCATCTTCTGCATGGTCTTTTATCCGCCAATCAGCAACCAGTTCTGAGTGTTGGCCTTGTGAGTGTTCATTGTATTCTGGCACTGGAAGTGCATTTGTTCACGTTCTGGGTTTCGTCGAATTTCGAGGACGAAATTCATTTTAAGAGGGGTATGTTGTTATGCCCCAGATTTTTTTTTTTATCTTGTATTACTTCTTCCTTCTGATTCCCAAAGGGAGTTCGAGTCAATCTTAATCTTACGTTAGTATGTTTATAACATTCTCTTAACGTTAATAAGTTAGCTTGAGGAAGGAGGGCTATAGACGTCTTTCCTGATTTGTTATTACTTAAGGAGTTAGGAACTTATTATTTTATTTCTCATTTTTATTTTTCCTAACCCTCCTTCTCAATTTTCTAATCACGTTCTATCTTCCCTTCCACTTCTGACATCTATTCACGACAGTTCTCCTCTCCTTCCTTACTCCCGCTTCACTCCTCAAAAGTAACCTCCCTTTGCTCCTCTCCCTCTTCTTTAATCTCCTCCCTATAACCGATTGTTGGTCATTTGCGTATGGGATTCCGTTCTGCTAGTCGGTTGATCGTCAGGTTTGGATTGTGATTTGATTTTGTTCTTCATTGATTTCCTTTTTTCCTCTTTCTGATTTTGGATTATGGAATCCAGTTGTTCAGTTCTTTAGTTCATCAATTCGAGTGGAGATTCGAGGAATCCGAAGTGTAGAGTCCTCTGAGATTGCATTGCGTCGGATGTGAGGTAGGTGGTGAATGGATTCGGTTGTGTGTGTTCGTCCATGGGGATTTCTGATTTGTTTGTTCTTCGTATATGATTGTTTTAACTCTTTGAATTGGTGATGTTTTTGGTTGATTTGATGTGCGTATGATGTGTTAAAACCCCATGGAAATGTGTTTTCGATTGGCTAATTTGCTACTATAAATTATGTATGTTTTGTGGGGGATTCGTGGCTTGGTTCTGGCTGTTTTCCGTAATTGATTTTGCTGTTTTCGGTATGTCCGAACATATTGTGTCCGAACATTGAAGTTCGGACATCATACGCCGGAAGATTTTCTGACTCTCGAATTAGGTCCGAACATGCAAGGTCGGACGCATGTTCGGACCGGCCTTTGTTTTAGCATAACTTCTTCGTTTGAGCTCCGTGTTTGAGTGCCGTTGCGGCGTTGGATTTCTTTTCGAGTACTATCTGTTCTGGTATGTTTTGGTACATGTATATATGTACTTTGATTTGAAAGTCTTAAATAAGCCTTTGAACTCTGATTTGCTCTGGAAGAGTGTTTGAGCTTCTATGCCTCTGGTTGGTTTTTGTGTTTGCTAGTCAGTGTATGACTTTTGTTTTGATAAAGGATTATGATCCGTTTGATGTGCTTTGGCCCTCTGTTCTGTTCTGTTAAAAGCTTCTGCTTTCTGCTCTGTTCTGACAAGGACTTTTGTCCCATTCTGTTTAAAGCTTCTGTTTGTTAAGCTTCCGTTTTGGGACCTAGTTACTCTGCTTCTGAGCCGTGAATGGCTGGGTCGAGCTATTCCGTGGTATACCATGTAGACGTCATTCTGAGTGTGGGTCATGCCCAATCTGTTCTGTGGGGTTGACGAACCCTTTGGCCTTCGGGTCATTTCTGCGTTGTCGAGGGATCTGTTAGATCCATGGGTCTTCGACCCTTTCTGAGTGTTATGCTTGGTGCTAGTGTCCCACTTCTGTTTGTGTTTTTTCGGCTTCTGTCTGTTCTCTCTGCTTTTGTATTTGACAGACTGCTGTGTGTGCTTTCTGTCCTTTGAACACCTCTGTTTGTTTGTACTGCTTCCGCAAATTCTGTTTGTTTTCAAACTCAAATAGGCTACTGTGTGCTTCCTATCTGTTGAGGATTTATGATTTGCAAAGTGCTCTACTTCGTCTGCTCTATCTATATTTGATTTGAGACAGTCTGATGTGTGCTTACCGTCTTCTGCTAAGTTCTGGATTTTGCTAAGCTTCTGGATTTTGCTAAACTTCTGATTTTGCTAAGCTTCTGATTTTGCTCTGGCTAAGCGCTTTCGTATACGTGTATATGTATGTTCAGTATCTGTTTTGAGCATGCTCAGCTGATGAAGTTTATCACCTGCTGAGCAATAGTTTTGCTCACCCCTATCTCCGTCTGATTTGCAGGTTTTAGTTCGTGCTTGGAGATTCAGCTCTTACTTTTCGTTTTGGCATTTGAGTTTTGTATTTAGTTTGTTTGGCCTTAGGGCCCAGTTGTATTTAGGATATGCTTTGTAATTCAGTTTGGCTTCCGCCTGTGTATTGTAAAGACATTTTGTAATCGTTTATCTGGTAATATATGAGCATCAGTTTCTGTTTTGGGGTTTCGATAGTGTAGCTTACGTGTCTTAGGTAATAAGCGCGCGGCGTGTAACGGTCTCCCAACCAGGGTGGTTTTGGGGTCGTTACAGTAAGCACCTTGGTTCTGGTAATATCAAGGAGGGGAACATAGATCGGACTCTGCAGACCAGCGAGGCTGTCTTAACCACAAATAATTTGCTCAACTGGAAGATATGGAGCAGTCGCCGGATAAGGATCGCCCCGGATGGCGAGGTCAATGATCTTTAGTTTTCTCTCTGTAAGTCCCTATTCTATGGCTAACAAGTTATTAGTTTGGAATGTTAGGGGTGCTCTAAAACCTAGTTTTCACCGTACATTCAAGGATCTGAATCGGTTGGAGAATCCTGATATTGTGATTATTCTTGAACCTAGAATTAGTGGTGATATTGCTGATAGGGTGAGTGCTAGGCTGGGTTTTACCGGTATATTCCGTGTGGATGATGATGGTTTTAGTGGTGGCATTTGGGTTCTCTGGCATGAGAAGGTTAATCTGTCTATTATCTGTTATGATTCGCAGTTGTTCACTGTTCTTTTGCTAATGGTTTACAAAAAGTTTTTTTCACAGCGGTTTATGCTAGGCCTAATAGTAGGCTGAGAAGTAGTCTTTGGGATCAATTGAGTCATGTTAGCAGCTCTGATAGGTTACAAGATGAGTGTTAGTTCTTAGCTGGGGATTTTAATGCAACTTTATTTCCGAGGGATAGAAATAAAACTCGGGGTAGTGCGGGTGGTGTGGATAATGACTTCTACAGATGGTTTAATAGCCAGAATCTTATTGATATTCAAATGTTTGGTAGCTGCTATACCTGGACTAATGGTGTTCATCGGGCTAAGCTAGATAGGGTCCTTTCGAATGATATTTGGAGAAATGGTTTCCCTGATGCAGCAGTTGAGATCCTCTCCAGAGTGGCATCTGATCATAGCCCTGTTTGTATCACCCTAAAGCCAAATCCCCTTTTTTACTAGGCCAAAAACCGTTTAGATTTCTGGCAGCTTGGTTCTCTCATCCGCAGTTTGTTCAGACTGTTACTCAGGCCTGGGAGAAAAACTCTAGCCTTGATTCAGCTATTCATGCTCTTAGAGCCCACCTTGTTAATTGGAATAGGCTTGTTTTTGGCAATATTTTTCTGTCTAAGAAAAGGATTTTAAACAGACTTAGAGGTATTCAGAGGCAGGTTGATTTGGGTATTGGTGATCACTTGCGGGGTTTGGAAAGAAAGTTGTTAAGAGAGCTGGAGTTATGGCAGATTCGAGAATGGTCCTTATGGCTCCAAAAATCTCGGGATAACTGGATCTCTTTAGGCGATAGAAATACCTCTTATTTCCATACTAAGACCTCAATAAGAAGATGTAGGAATAGGATTCTTAAGTTGATGGGCTCTAATGGTACTTGGGTCTCGGATAGCGTAAAATTAGAGCAACTTGTTCGGATGCACTTTCTGAATCAATTCACAAATAAGGATCCTAGTAGATGTGCTCTAGAAGGTCATGCCTTTGATCATCTTAATCCCGAGGATATACTATCCCTTAGTAATCAGGTTTGTTCTGCTGAGATTTGGTCTGCACTTAGGAGTATGAAAGGTTTTAAAGCGCCTGGGAAAGATGGCTTCCCAGCTGGCTTTTACCAACACTTCTGGAATTTAGTTGCTCCCAGTGTTCTTAATTTTGTTACTGATGCTTTTTCGCGCTACTGTTTTGATCCTGAGCTTAATGAGACGATTATCACTGTCGTTCCTAAAATTGATCATCCAACTGAGGTCAAACACTTCCGGCCTATTTCTCTTTGCAAGGTTCAGTATAAATCTTAGCCAAAGTTATTACCAATCGCCTTAAACCATTTATGGCCACTTGGGTGTCTGACAGCCAGGCAAGCTTTGTGCCGGGCCGTAGTAGTATTTTTGAAAACATATTTTAGTCCAAGAGGCTGTGTATTGCATGGATAAGTCAAAGGCAAGAGAGAGATACTTAGCTATGAAGATTGATTTAGCTAAGGCCTATGATTTCATGTCGTGGGATTTCATTAGTGAGACCTTGGACTGTCTAGGGCTTCCTCTTGGTTTTAAAACTCTCATAATGAATTGCATCACTTCAGTTTCTTTTCAAATAAATTGGAATGGCAGGCTGACTGGCCCATTCAAAGCTGAAAGGGGTCTCCGTCAAGGAGACCCTTTGTCCCCTTTCATTTGTGTGCTGTGTATGGAGCGTTTATCTCAGATTATTCAAGCTCATGTAGATAGAAAACTTTGGTCTCCTCTATGTTTGGGTAGGAAAGATATTAATTTATCGCATTGCTTTTTTGCTGATGATTTAGTTCTTTTTGGGGTTGCTAGTCCTAGGCAAAGGTGAGGGTTATGCGTGAGTGTTTGGACATGTTTTGTAAGGCTTCTGGTCAAGTGGTCAGTTTTGAAAAATCAGTGGTTCTCCTCTCTAGGAATGTTAGTGCTGAAAGGGAAAGGATTATCGGGCTGGAAGCAGGAATGCCTACTACTAGGAAGTTTGGTAAGTACCTTGGTGTCTATATCAAGCAAGGGAGAGAGTTAAACCAGAATTTTAATCTTATTTTGTCAAGAGTCCAAGAGAGACTGGCGACTTGGAAAAGAAAGTTTCTCTCAATGGCAGGACGTGTTTGCTTAGTTAAGAGTGTTGTTTCTTCAATCCCGATACATACCATGCAGTGTCAACTCATTCCAGCAAATATTTGTGACAGGATAGATAAATTGTGTCGTGACTTCATTTGGGGTCATGACTCGGGGGAGGGAAAATTCCATGATGTGGGATGGGATAAGATCTGTACACCAAAATTGAAAGGGGGACTAGGGTTACGGAAAATGCGTGAGATGAATAAAGCCTGTTTTGGTAAAATTCTATGGAATCTGGTCAATAAACCCAATAATTTGTGTTATAAAACCCTGCTGAGTAGTAGTATTCAACCTGAACTCGAACAGGTGTTCTATAAACTGGAGAAACATTCGTAAATGCTCTGAAATCATTGAAAAAGGTTCTGTTTGGGTTATTGGGAATGGTAGGACTGTAAATTTTTGGTCAGATTATTGGGCACTCTTCCCCAATCTTTTAAGTGTTCCACAAAAGATGTTCCTTTGGATAACTTGCTGGATAAAGTTGCAGATTATTGGAAGGAAGGTGTGGGTTGGCAGTGGGATCGCCTGTCTGCATACCTTCCGGCAAATATTTGTTCTTTGCTCAGCAGTTTGTGGTTTTTCCTGCTGGTAAACCCGATTTTATTTCCTGGTATTTGGATCCGACAGGCTCCTACAGTGTCAAAACTGCTTATAGGATGATCTCGGATGTCAGTGCTGAAAATTCTAATTCTGGTGTGTCCTCTGATATTTTTGCAAAAATCTGGCCTCTAAAAGTTCAAGAGAGAATTAAATTATTCCTTTGGCGTGTTTGTCTTAATAAATTGATGACAAATTCTAGACGATTCAGTTTTGGTTTCACCTCTGATTCTTCTTGCCATTTTTGTGGCAAAGAAGAAACTATTTTACATATATTGCGTGATTGTAAAGTGGCAAGTAGAGTCTGGGATAAGATAGTGGATTCTAAACATAGAGTTTGTTTCTATAACTTGCCTCTGGATGCCTGGTTGTTAAACTATTTAGGCAAAAAAGGTCCATTTCTGATGCAAGATAAATTAAAGGTTTTGTTTCCGATTATTTGTTTCATGCTCTAGTCTTGGAGAAATTCAAAAGTTTTTGGTGCAGAGAATAGAATGTACTTGCAGTTTCGGTCCATCCTTGTAGCTGTGCAACATAACAAAAGTGCGTGGAACATGAAATCTGTCTTGGATAAGCAGCTCAATATTCCTAGGTGTACATCCGTGGATAACAGGGAAGTGCTATACTGGACTCCCCCTGATATTGAATACCTGAAATTTAATATAGACGGCTCATTTAATCCGGGTCTTGATGTTTCTGCTTCTGCAGGTGTGTGCCGGGATTACAGAGGAAGATGGGTGATTGGCTTCATTGCTGTGCAAGGAAAGAGAGACGCTCTGCACTCGGAAGTTGCTGCTCTCCTTCATGCAGTACGCATCATTCAAATGGAGAGACTCAAGAATGTTACAATCTGCTCTGATTCTGCCATGGTGGTAGAATTATGCTCTCTGTGTCCCAACAATCATATGTATAGACCTTTTATAGATGAGTGTAAAGCTGCGGTAGCTTTAGGTAATTGTAGCATAACATACTCCCCTAGAGCGTGTAATAGAGCTGCTCATGCTCTTGCCAAGTTTGGTTTGGGGTGTGAGATGGGTCTGCATATACTCAGATCTGCCCCTGATTGTATATTGGCAGTCCTGGAGAAAGATTGTAATTCTGTTACTGATTCAATAAGAAGGCCTTAGAGCCTCCGCTTTCTGATCAAAAAAAAAAAGAAAAATACAGTGTCTACACCAAATTGAGGAAAATACAGTATGTCTGTATTGATCGATTAAATTTTGCAAACCATTTGGTCTAGTTGTGAATACGCCGGCACATATCAAGTCTGAATCAAGTCTTGATCGAACAAAGTGAAGAATATGTAGTGTGTGTGGCTGGTGTGTATTGATCGATCAAAATGGAGTGGAAAACTACATTGAGTTCCTGTATTAATCAATCAATTTGGGAGAAAAAATTATCGATCAAATTCGGGAGAAGCATCGATCAAATTGGGGAAAATGAGTTGTTGTGAGTTGCTGTGAATTGCATTAAGATGCTGAAGAAGAAAGAAGAAAAATAAAAAATGTAAGGGAATTATGAAGTGAAAACTAAATTGTTGTGAATTGAGTAGCGCTAATTAGATCAAGTTCACAAAGCTGAAGAAGTCGAACACGAAGACGGAAGTGTACACTCTATAAGTGATTATCTATCTAAAACAAAGATCAAGTTCACAGAGAGAAAATTGCCTATACACTACGTTTTGATTATTGTAACACTCCTGCAAACTTAAGCCTGCAGTATATGAACCAACCGATCCTATAATTAAGCAACTACTTAAGAAGTGGAATGAAGTAGTTATGAGTTTAAATCACTAAATACGAGAGATAATTAGAGAAAGCTAATTATCTAAATAAATGCTACGTAATATCCTTAACACAAACTGATTGTCTAGATTTTATTTTTTTATAAACCTAGAGTTAATGTGAAAAATTATTGTAATTTCGCTATTTTGTGCAAGTAGGTTTTTTCGGATGTGCAATATAAATTCATCATATTGTACTGTTATAGCAGTAGATTTAACCACCACAACAATAATTGTTAAATGTGAAATTTTATTAATTTACTTAGAATATTGACCAAAATTTAACATTAATTTCGCTTGAGTTAAATTTTTTCAAACAACATCGTAAATATTACAATCACTTTTAAATTCAAGGAAAAATAACAAATTTTATCCAATTTTGAAATGCAATTAGATAGGCTGGTTATACTAATTATTATGAAACTCTTTGTAAGTTTTTTCTATGTACATATAACAATTATTCTACATACAATTATAATGAATAAACTCCATACAATTTAGTAAAATATTTATGAAACTATATATAATACATAGAACATGACATATAGAAAAAAAAATATGTAAGTTTGAAAATATCTACCAAAAATTATCAACAACATATCTTTTATGATATTAAATTTAGAGTTATTGCATATTTTCATTATATTATACTCCTAATAGAGCTTCTTTCTTTCCCCTTATATACTGCGAGAACTTAATATTGACCAGTCATCCAAGTACTTTTAAATAGGGGTGCCCAAAAAAGGTCATTAACGTGGTATCGTACCGTCAAATGTTTATACCGTACCGTCTATTCGGTTGACCGTACTGTTATAATTAGATAAGTGTGATTTAGGTAACAATATATAATTTTTGTATCGTGGTTAACCGGTTATATATAAAAATAAATGTTTATATATACTACTAAACAAAACATTATGTTTTTCATGTTTTGGTGCTAAATCAAACCGAATTAAATAGTTTGTGATATATTTGTTGTAGTGATTAAAACAAAGATGTTAGTTTACTTGTTTTGAAAGAAGCTGCATTGAATTAAATAACAAACTGATATTTCAGATTCCCTTGTGTGGAAACTAGGCCATATAAATAGTATATGATAGCATTTGTTTTTACTTAATAAGAGATGTTATTTTATTATGCTGAAAGGAACTTAATTGAAATGAATAACAAATATATTTTTTGTTGTAATGAAACTAAACTAAACTGAATATTTTGTGATAGTTTTTTTATTTGCTCAATATGTCTTTTGTATGATGCAGCGAACATTGTACATGTTTTATGTCAATGAAACAGAGAATGGCGCTTTCGAGTGGTCTTCTATTTTGGTTTTTGATATTTTGAAATTATTTGCTAGGTGGCAGTGTTTTGTATATCCTTTAATTTATATTATGAAAACTATAACAACGATAATCTAAAATCTAGGAAAAGAACATTGCTTAATGTATTATGTGCAGCGAAGAACAAGGTAAACAATATAGTGTATATTGCAATTATGTTTTGGTAATTTTTTTTAGATGTATTTTGCTATCACTCAGTTAAGTGAATTGATTCATCCTTTATATTCTTAGACTGTATAAATGAAATGGTAACGATTAACCTGGATTACCGTACCACCTCACATATGCATTGACAACCAATAGAGTTATTGAAAAATATTGATCTCTTCAACTTCAGAATGTATTGTTTATATTTGAAAATTTTCAGAGATACCTTCGAGGTTTTATGTAAATTTACAAAATACTCCAAAGGTTTAATTTCAGTACAAGATACCCTTGAGGTTCATTTTCATTACAAGATACCCCTGAGATTTCATTTTCTTTACGAGATACCCCGAGGTTTGAAGTTATTACAAGATTCCCTTCGTTCAAAAATTCTGAAATATTATATTTTTCATATCCCAATTTTACCCTCGCATCATATGTTTCTTCAATAACCTCAGGGATATATAGTCAAAGTTTTTTTAAAATTTAAAACTTAAATAAATACACAAAATATTAAAGATCATTTAAAATTTGAAATAAATTTTATAAAATAAATTGTTATAAATGTTATATCTAATAAATTTAATTAATAATTTATAAAATTATTTAATATCTTTGTATATTAATGTAATTTTTATAACTATTTATGATTTTAAGTCACCACTATAATAGTTTAGAAATTATGTAACAATATATGTTTTTAATTAAATTAAATTTCTATTGTTTCGTCATTTCCATTTATTTTTAAGATTTTATGTTTTAATAATTTTTGCTTTTATAATTTTATTCATTTTTTAAATTTGAATTCAAAATTATATGATCTTTATTCATTTTTTGTGTATTTGTTTTATTTTAAATTTAAAAAAAATTGACCATAAACCCCCCTAAGCTTATTGTGGAGGCCTATGGTGCAAGGGTAAAATGGGGATATGCAACATATAACAATTAGAGTTTGAACCGATGGACATCTCGTAGTAAAATTAAAACCTCAAGAGTATTTCGTAAAGAAAATAAAACCTTTGGATATCTTATAGTAAAATTCAACCTCATATTGTAAAATTCACTCAAACCTGGGATAAATGAACTAATAAGAGATTGTAATTATAGATAAACATGAACTTCCCATACTAAAATATGTTTGTATAAAAACTTCGAATCTGCGGTGAGTATAGAATTAGGGGAATCAGAATTAAATCATCATCAGAGCCTCAAGTATTATCAATGTTGAAGAAAGCCCACTATCATTTGTAGGGAAGAAAAATTGAGCCAATATTAAGCATGATAGGGGTCACTGTCTAGATCCGCTGAGCTGTTATCATACTGTGTATCCTTATAAGAAATCCATTGAATTAAACGAGATATTTTCTTTCGAATAGATTGGCTGGATGTAACGCTAATAAAAATAAAATAAAAATGTGCTTACAAAAACTTTCATTTTCCCTTTACTTACATGAATGATAATTATATCATCTTCTTTTTCAATCTATCTTAACTGCCAGCATTCTTTTGATTGCACGAGCACAATTGTTAATTATATCCAATGAAGAATGATTACCTTTAATTGATTGTCTATGTTTCATTATTTTTAATGAATCTATAGTCAATGTGACAGCTTTTATTGTAAATTCGTTATTTTGTACAAATAAGTTTTTGAGAATGTGAACAATTAAGTTTGTTAATTTGTACGGTTACGACATTAAATTTAGCCACCACAATAATAATTATTTGAATGTGAAAATTTATTAGTTTACTTAGAATATTGAAAAATATAAAAAGATTACATATTTATTGTAAAAATAGTTTTTTAAACAACATGATCTAAATATTACAACCACTTTGAATTCAATGAAAACTATAAGAAATCTCCAATTTTCAAATGCAATTAGATATTTACCAAAAACATATTCAAGCAACAAAATATCTTTTATGAAATTAATTTCATACGTTAGCATATTTTAATTATAATATAATATAAATGATATTATATAAACAATTCATATTTATTTTACAACCAGTATAATTAACTTTGGTTATTGATCAAAATAATTATTAGTAGGTTTGAAGCTTTATAAATATTTAATATTTAAAATAAAATATATTTCTGACCTTTATTTCCCTTAGAAACCAAACAACATTGGGGGTAAACTATATACAATTCTCATATTTTTTTCTTCCTATTTCATTTTATATTCTCTTTCCCATTCCTTATGTTGAGTCTAAGCAACCATAAAGCTAGTTTAGAATAGTAAATTAAGAAGAAAACAAGATTAAAAGATATCTCGAATCCTCATCCAAAGTTACTTTGAGAGAACAATTTTAAGAAGAGGACAGAGATAAAATGAAAAAAATAAAGGAAATGAATTTTTTTACCGTTAATGAGGATGCGATGTATATAATTTTTTGAAAACAAAATTAGGTCAATACACAACTATTGATTAGCAAGACGAGAACAAAAGTATGCACTCTTAAAATATATATCCACATGATTTAAAATGCAGATTTAGTATCGTTAGTAAAAATTGGAATTACTATTTTCTTCCATTACGCTTGAGCTGTGAATTGGAAATCCTGTAACATCCAATCGTTCATTATGTTTCACTCTTTGGATTCAAGGGTTGGATAATTTACAAGCGGAACTGCTAGATCAATCGGCCAGACATAAACAAGTCAACAGGATGAGGAACGCCTAAGGACTAATGGTGGCCACCAAATCCGAATCTACCCGGAACCGGCGAATCTACCCGGAACCGATTGGAACCGGAACCGGCCGGAAGGCCGGAACCGATTCGGAACCGGAACCGTCTCTTTGCGAATCGAATGAATACAAGTTTTGAGATTCGGGATCGAACCGGAACCGGAACCGCCCGGAACCGCCTGGAACCGCCTGGATTCGCGTCGCATTCGGAACCGTGGAAAACCGGAACCGGAACCGCCCCGGACCGGTCAAATTTACCGTTGGTCAAACTAGCCGTTGGGAACCGGAACCGGAACTGCCCAGATTCCCAACAACTCTTTTTTTTATGTGTGTAACGGCTCCAAACAAAGCCAAACGGCTATATTGCCCCAAAACCCCTATAAATACACCATTTTATCATCATTCTCACCACACAACTCATCCTACTCTTCCTCTCTCTTATTATTAGTATTTTCTTGTGCAATTAAGTGTTATTAAGCATTCTAGCTACTAAAGTTAATTCCCACATTAGCTCTCAATTTTCCATTTCCCACATTCTAGCAAAATGCCGAGGAGATCCGGAAAGGAAGTGATGCCTTCTTCCAACCTCCGAATCGATCCAAATTTTCAAGTTGATGAGCAAGACCAAATCGACGAGATGGAATTCGGGTATCATCAACATCAACAACATCCACATTATTCACCTTCATCACTCCCGCAAGGTGGAAGCTATACAATTTCTCAGCACGGATCTACAAACATGGGGGCAACACAACCGGGAATATCACCACCATTTGGTAAGTTTTAATATTAGTTACAACTTATTTTATACAAACTTTAATTTTAATTACATTCTTATCTTAATTATAGTCTAAATCAAATTTTTTTACAATTAAAGGTACATCCTCTACCCCATCCGATGCTCACAATCTTGGTCAAGATGATGATCAAGAAGATGATGATGCCGACAACACCACCGCTCAACAAAATCGAGACAAGCTTCTTGGGTGTGGGCATACTTCACAAAGAAAGAAGATCCGCAGATGCCCGGGACATACAAGCAACATTGCAATATTTGCCACAAAGGACTTGCATGGGCGTTGGGCACCGGAACCGGAACCTTTGCAAAACATATGAAGACGCACAAGATCTACAAGGATACGGCGGCACTGGCGGGCGGTACGAGTGGTCAAACTATGCTCACCGGGTTTAACCAACGACAATCCGGTTCAGGTTTTTTTCATTATGATAGAGAAAGAATGATAGATGGGTGACTAGGTTTATGATTGCTGAACAGTTACCATTTAATTTTGGTGAAAGTCCTTACTTTGAAAACTTTGTTTGCACCACATTACAACCACAATATAGTAGAGTGCCTAGGAATACGCTTAAACGTAGAGCTTTTGCACAACATAGTAAAACTAGAAACCAACTTATGGAAATGATGATGAAAGCATTTGATGGTCGTGTTTCATTAACTAGTGATATGTGGACATCTACTACTAATGAGGCATTTATTTGTGTTACACTTCATTGGATTGATAGTTCTTGGACGCTTCAGAAGCGTATTATTGCTTTTGATATTTTTGATGATGCACATACCGGTTTTAATATTTCTGAGAAAATTATTGAAGTATTATCTGAGTGGAATTTGTTAGACAAGGTATTTTCAATTTCTTTAGATAATGCTTCGAACAATGTTAAGTGTGTAGATTATCTAAAAGCTAATTCGAATCTCATACTCTTGCATGATGGTGATTACTTGTATGTTCGATGTTGTGCTCATGTTGTGAATTTGTGTGTACAAGATGGTTTATCTAACTTGACTTCCACACTAGAGCCACTTAGGCATGTCATGAGAAAAATTAGAAAATCGGGTCTTGTTAAAAATGAGTACAAAAAAAAGTGTGAGGAATCCGGTTTACGTCCTCGTCATTTTGCTCCCGACACCCCCACTAGATGGAACTCCACATATGAATTGTTAGTTAAGACTAAGAAACACCAATCCATTTTAACTAGTTTGTATAACACTATGGTTGTTCAACAAAATCAAGAATTAATGGGTGCGGACTTTTGGGTAAAGGCTAATGCCATACATAATGTTTTAAAATGTTTTGACAGTGCAACTAAGGTGTTTTCATTAGTTTATGAACCTAATGTGCATCTTGTCATAAATGAATGCATTAGTATTTTCCATGTCTTGCATGAGAACAAGAATGTTGCTGAGGTTAGTGGTGTTATTTATGATATGATGTCTAAATGGTTTAACTATTTCAATGAATTTCCTTTGATTTATTGTATGGCAACTGTTCTTGATCCTCAAATAAAATTGGATGGTCTAACAAAATTGCTTGATTATTATTATAGTATTGTTCCAGGAGGTCCACCCAATGATGGTTATGTTCAACAATATGTAGAAAAAGTTAATGCAGCCTTGAAAAAGCTACATGATGAGTACACTTCAAAGTACCGTCCGGATGAGCTTTCTTCTGCTAGTGGTAGTGGTTCCTCTTCTAAACCACCACGCGCCGGTAGCAAAAGAAGTACTTTGATTTCTAGTATTTTGAAAAGACCAAGATCAGTTCAATCGGGTTCGGGATTTTGTACTTATGATGATTACATTAACTTCACTTTTAGTTTTGATGATGATGATGGTGATATAGATGTTCTTAAGTGGTGGCAAGCACATGAAGGCAAGTTCCCTATCCTTGCAAAGATAGCTCGAGATATACTAGCAATTCCAACATCAACCGTTGCTTCAGAGTCGGCGTTTAGTGCGGGCAAACGAGTGTTGGATGAAAAGAGATCAAGCCTTGCACCGGACTCAATCAAGGTTTGTGTTGAGAAGTATGATTGGGACTTAGCCGAGCTGAGATGCCAATCACACGCATTGCAATACGAGGGGCAACATGATGATTGGTACGAGATGAATGGGGACAACACCACTTAGGACTTCTATTTTGTATTGTAATCTTTTAGAATGTATTAGTATTACTTTCTTTCCATGTAATCTTTTAAGACTTCCAAATTGAAATCATGTAACCTATTAAGTAGCTGTACTCTTTTTCCTTATTAGGGTTTTCCCAATGGGTTTTTACCTAATAAGGTTTTAACGAGGCAGTGAATCATATAATAAAATCCGCTTTGCTCTTTAATTTTTGCAAATTCAATACAAAAATTTAAGTCTTTGGTTCTTACACATTTAAGATTATAAACTTGAGAAATAACCTAGCTAGGAGTAAAGTGGACGAAAAGAGCAACGTGTGCGCGCAAACGGATCTAAAATCGGAGTTAAAACGAAGAAAACTAGAGCCGATCGAATCTTTCCGGAACCGGTCGGAACCGCCCCGGAACCGGTCGGAACCGATCGGAACCGGAACCGCTATGGACCGGTCGGAACCGTTGATTTGAGCGAATCCGAAGCGAATACAGAGTCCGGAACCGGAACCGGAACCGCCCCGGAACCGCCTGGAACCGGTTCCGAATCCGAATACACATTTTCCGGAACCGGAACCGATGGAACCGGAACCGGTGGAACCGGATCCGGCCACCATTACTAAGGACAAACAAGAAGGACACATACACATCTCAATGTCTTGTTACCTAAACACATATAATTGTTGAATCAGAGAATAGTCAAAATGCTATGCTTCAGTTCAAACGGCAGAGATTTTCGATGCTGTCCTAAACAAATATGGTTATGGAGACAACAATAGTGGCAAGTCATTTCTGTCTTACAGCCAACTCCCACACTGAAACTTGATCAGGTTTTCTTGCCATTAAAGGTGCTAGAACAGACATAATAAGGAACGACCTTACTTGAACCAGATCGGTCTATAGGATCGTCTTTTTTAAACTTTATTATCAATCAAGTTCATGATTGACTTTCAGCATTAAACATCCTCTTTTCACTTTAATATCATTGACAGAGAGTCCAAATAAACCTTGTATAATTAGGTCAGCAAGACTTCCATACATACCTGAGAAGAGCATGCCCCAACCTGAATACAATACTCTCATCATTTTGCAGATTGCCAGAGGATATGTTCTCTGGTGAAGATTAATGATTTAATTCCATGCAACCAAACTCATTCCATTGGTCCCATAGAAATTGAGCTGGCATCATCTTCTTCCTCGCGCTAGCGCGCGCTCATTCTCCCCGGCGCCCGCGCGCGCCCGGTCTACCGGGCGCCTGTGCCCGCCTCTCTCCCCCGTTCCGCTCCCGCTCCGATTACGATTCTAGAGAGAAGTCAGAGAGAATTGTAGAGAGATAGAGAGTTTGAGATTTTGAAATGTTGTGGAGAGATAGTAGAGGGTAAAGGTGTATATATAGAAGGATTTAAGGGTAAGGGCAAAATCATAAAGTTTTTTAAATTTCCGACTGTGCGAAGTGAAAATACGACTGAGCGTACGAGTTCAGTAAGAAAACCATTGAATCAACCGAGATATTTTCTTTGAAGACTTGGCTGGATTTAACGCTAATAAAATTATAAACATGTGCTTACAAAAAACTGTCATTTTGCCTTTACTTAACTGAATGATAATATACATCATCTTCTTTTGGATAAACCCACTGGCTGACATGACCGCCTGTACTCCAGACCAACCGGGTAAATCACACAAGGCAAGCCCCATGCGACAGGCTTGATTGAGAAAGTGGAGTTAGGAGGATTTGAACCGGGACCTTCCGTCCCCTACTCTTCATCTCCATCAACTCGGAACACGAATCTATAGTTAAGTGGCAACTTTTATTGTAAGTTCATTATTTGTACAAATAAGTTTTAAGAACGTGAACAATTAAGTTAGTTAAATTGTACGGTTAAGACATTAAACTTAGCCACCACAATACTAATTATTTGAATGTGAAAAATTATTAGTTTACTTAGAATATTGAAAAAAAATATAAAAGATTAAATATTTATTGTAAAAATAAATTTTTTAAAACAACATGATCTAAAAATTAAAACCACTTTGAATTCAATGAAAACTATAAAAAAAAAATCTCTATTTTTCAAATGCAATTAGATATTTAGGGTAAATTAAAATAATATTAAATTTTTTTGTAAATTATTTATTTGTACTTATATCTTTTATTTGACTTAAATTTGGTCATTCAATTGTCTATATTTCAAAAAAAAGTGTCTTCCCCGTACATTCAAACTATTAACTAAGTTTGGTGAAAAAAAAAATTTGTACTGCAAATAGTAAAGTATTTTGCTATTCCTAGTACAAATTAATTTTAATTCAAATTAATAATATAAACACATAAAAATGTAATCCAACACTTTTTTTTACAAAAAAAATGTTCCTGTATTGATTCGAACAAAAAAGTAACTAGTAAAATTTGCTACTAATCAACTACAAACTACTTCGGTAACTTTCCGATATCATTTTTGGAAGAAAAAAAAAACATAGCGACACATCATTACATGTGTACAACGTCAATATGAATTAAAAAAATTTTGTACTGCGGTGATTAGTAATTTTGTACTGTGAATAGCAACCCCCAAAATATAATATATCAGAATTTAAATGAAGGGGCATTTCGTAGTAAAATTGAAATCTCAAAGATATTTTGTAATAAAAATGAAAAATCAAGGATATCTCATTTATAAAATTAAACATTAAGAATATCTTGTAATAAAAATTAAGAGGTTTCCCACAAAATTCACTCAAACCTTGTGAAATTTCCCTAAATATTTCTTTCTTTTTAAAGTCCGATAAAGGAACTAAGAGATTGTAAATTGTAATTATAGATAAACATGCACGTCCCATAGTAAAATATGTTTGTATAAAAACTTCAAATCTCCGGTCAGGATAGAATAAGGGGAATCAAGAATGATATCATCATCAGAGCCTTACGTATTGTCAATGTTGAAGAAAGGCCACCATCATTTGTAGGGAAGAAAACTGGGCCAATATTAAGCATGATAATAGGGTAGATCCGCTGGGGTGTTATCATACTGTGTCCTTCTAAGAATTCCGTTGAATCAAACGAGATATTTTCTTTTGAACACTTGGCTGGATGTAACGCTAATAAAATTATAAAAATGTGCTTACAAAAATACTTAACTGAATGATAATTATACAGCATCTTTTTTTTTTTTCAATCTATCTCAGCTGACCGCATTCTTTTGATTGCAGCACAACTGTTAATTGTAGAATGATTCCTTTAATTGATTGTCTATATTTCATTATTTTTAACGAATCTATATATAGTCATGTGGCAACTTTTATAATTTTACTGTAAATTCATTATTTGTACAAATAATTTTTTGAGAATGTGAACAATTAAGTTAGTTAAATTGTACGGTTAAGACATTAAACTTATTAGCCACCACAATAGTAATTATTTGAATGTGAAAAATTATTAGTTTACTTAGAATATTGAAAAAAATATTAAAAGATTAAATATTTAAAAATAAAAAAAATTAAAACAGCATGACAACCACTTTGAATTCAATGAAAACTATAAAAAAAATCTAGTTTTCAAATGGAATTAGATATTTAGGGTAAATTAAAATAATATTAATTTTTTTGTAAATTATTCATTTGTACTTATATCTTTTATTTTACGTAATAAGTGTAAGATATATTTGAACAAACATTTAAAATAAATAATTTTGAAATATCTACCAAAAACGTATTCAGGCAACAAAATATCTTTTATGATCTCAATTTCATAAGTTATAGCATATTTTCATTATAATATAATATAAATGATATTTATATAAATAATTGATATTTATTTTACAATCAATATAATTAACTTTGATTATTGATCAGAATGAATATTAGTAGGTTTAAAGCTTTATAAATATTTAATATTTAAAAATAAAGTATCTTTCTGACCTTCATTACCCTTAGAAACCAAACTACATTGAGGGTAAACTATATACTATTCTCATATTTTTTTGCTTCCTATTTCATTTTATATTCTCTTTCTCATTCCTTATGTTGAGTCTAAACAACCATAAAGCTAGCTTAGAATAGTAAAAGATATATCGAATCCTCATCCAAAGTTACTTTGAGAGAACAATTTTAGAAGAGGACAGAGATAAAATGAAAAATAAAATAAAAGAAATGACTTATTTTTTTACCGTTAATGTGGATGCGATATAAATATATAATTTTTTGAAAACAAAATTAGGTCAATACACAATTATTGATTAGCAAGACGAGAACAACAGGATGACACTCTTAAAATATATATACACATGATTTAAAATGCAAGTTTAGTATCGTTACTAAAAATTGGAATTACTATTTTCATCCATTACGCCAGAGCTGCGAATTGGAAATCCTGTAGCATCCAATTGTTCATTATGTTTCACTCTTGGATTCAAGGGTTGGATAATTTACAAGCGGAACTGCTGGATCAATCTGCCAGACATAAACAAGTCAACAGGATGAGATCAAGTACATTATCTGAATTTGGAATGAGGGACGCCTAAGGACAAACAAGAAGGAACACATAACACATCTCAATGTTTTGTTACATAAACACATACAGTTGATATCAGAGAATATTCGAAATGCTATGCTTCAGTTCAAACGGCAGAGAATTTTCGATGCTGTCCTAAACATATATGGTTACGGAGACAACAATAGTGGGAAGTCATTTCTGTCTTACAGAGAACTCCCACACTGAAACATGAGCAGGTTTTATTGCCATTTAAAGGTGCCAGAAAAGAGACAACAAGTCATGACCTTACTTGCACAGGATGTGTTTAACAGTGCACCTGGCATAGGTTTATGCCTGGACAGCACAGTAGAGGATCGTTCTCAGCTCATTCAGGTCGACTGGGATGATCACATGGTTGTCTGACTGACTCCTTTTTTTACATAACAAAACACTCCTACTTTTTAAACTTTCTAGACTCAGTGTAATTGGCAGACTCCTCTCGATGGTGTTCCTCAGCAACCAGACGTGTGCAGTATTCAGGTCTGGATTATCAATCTAGTTCATGATTGACATTCAGCATTAAACATCTTCTTCTTTTCACTTTCATATCATTGACAAAGAGAGTCCAAATAAACCCTTGTATAAATTAGGACAGCAAGACTTCCATACATACCTGAGAAGAGCATGCCCCAACCTGAATACAATACTCTCATCATTTTGCAGATTGCCAGAGGACATGTTCTCTGGTGAAGATTAATGATTTAATTCCATGAAACCAAACTCATTCCATTATTGGTCCCATAGAAGTTGAGCTGGCATCATCTTCTTCGTTTCTATACCTACCACTGTCCTTGACATCTGGGCTTAGTAGACTTCCTTTCGGAATTCTTGGGGCTTCAAGGCAAATGTCCCATGCGACGAAGACACAACTCCAAACCTTTGAAGTTTGGACGACAGAAAGACAAATCATATCTTGATACATTGGTTTCACATTATTGTCTTTTGTTCCTAACTTATCATTTCATGTCTTTTGATTACGCCTCAACACTATATAGTCAGACTTACTGTCTCTTGACTATAGTCAGTACTCTTTCTCTAATACAACAGAACATATAGTCACAGAACATATAGTCAGAGTGACTGTCTTTGATTATAGTCAGAGTTACTTTCGCTAATACAACAGAACATGTAGTTAAGAATCATCTTTACATTCAGAGTTTCTCTACTTGTTCAACAATGGAAGAATGCTAAATCTCTGGCCAGACATTCCACAGTTTTTATCAAATTCATTTCCATACTGAGAAAGAAGAAAGTTTAAACGTATGGTTTGGTGGGGGTGCGCCAGGCCCAAGCAGTAGTGCAACGCAAAGGGCGACGCATGAACAAACCCACAATGGCAAGCCACTGTTAATGGGCCACTCCCCACTTCAAAAGATTAATTTAATATCATGTGAGCCGATGGCCCACGTATCAGATATTAAACTGATAAGAACAGATACTACACTTGATCTTAGCCAAAAGGCCGAGAAAGGTATGATTTGCAGAGGCCCTTGGCTTCACCTTTTATTAGGCTGTCAGTGCTCTCTAACCTCTGACATAATTGATGTGGGATTCAGTCATGCTACTCCTAGATGCAGGAGCTCCTGTCCCAAACAGCAGTTCCATTCCCCTTCCATATGGAACCAGAAGAACTTCTGCATCAAGAAACGGTAAGAATTAATTCTTGGATAGAAAATCATATGGCAAACGCTAAGCATTACTATCAGCCTATTTTTTTATTTTTACCTTGAACCATCAAGGGAATATTACGCATTAGCTTCTTTATGACAGAAAATCATTCACCAAAATTATCATGCTTCCAACCATCTTTACTGCTGAAAACAAATCCAACAACCACTAATCAAGAATCTCCAACCAGAAATCCAACACAATCTCTGTCTAATTAAATAGAAGGAAGCCCTAGAGAAAGATCACAGCATAGAGCATAACTATGGTTCATGATAGGTTCCTTGTAATGGTTGCTTGCCCATCAACTAGTTGAATGGTGGATGCAGCTACATTGTTGGACCTTTCCCTCAAGAACGACCAACCTTGATCGAACAGCAGTGATGGCGTCATTTTTTGCTGAAGGTGCGATCCCATGTTCCTTTTATAGCGGTAGGTTGTTCCACTTGGTTGTTGCTTTGATTAGGCCTTCAGATGGCCTGTTGAGGAGTCCCATCACAAAAAAAACACAGTGATTGGAGTGGAAGAACATACGACCATAGTTCTTTACGTAGTGGGTATTCAGTTCTCCACCCCTATTTCTAAATGTACCGCTCTACGAATAGAGAATTCAGATGGATTGTTAAACTGAAAGTTTTTTCGCAAAAAAACAAAGATGCTTATACTTACACTTCGAAAGCTAGACGGTGGTTGGAGGTTGATAACAAGTAAACTGGACAAAACAAGACTGCCATCTGTGAACAAAAAGGAAAAGATGAGATTCACCCATATATAAGGAAGAAGAATGTTTGTGTTGAAAATGGAAAAAACATTCACCGGTAAATATGGGAACAGAGTACCTATCCAGGGTATTTCAGTAATGTCGACTAAAACAAGACATTTACTGTTAAACTTCCTGGCGAACACTCAAGCTCATTTGTTGTTGGAATTTTTTCAAAAAATAAAGACAGCTTTACTAAGACTCTATTATTATAACTTAAATTATACCTCCAACTTTTTTATTCACATATCGGCTGTCCACGTATACTACTTATTGCACGGGCACCATCGTTAGTTCTATTCAATGAAGAATCATTACCTCAAACTGATGGTCTAGATTTTATTATTATTTTTACACTTAGGAGACCCGCGCTGGTGCCAGGTATAGCGTGGCTTCTATGATCTATTAGAGAAGAAATTAAAGGACAAGGAAAAAAACATAACATTAAAACAAGATGTATCATGAATATGTTTTGACAAATTTAAAATTTTATGTATTTAGAATGAGTATATATTATGTATTTTTAAAGTGAATATTATTTATTAACAAAATGAATCATCTTTAATAATAAAATGAATCTTATACATTAACAAAAATGTTAATGAATCTTCTTTAAGATTTACTTTTCTTAAAATTAAAATTCACTTTTAGAAAAACAAAGGATTTACATTATTTTAAATGAAGGTTCACTTTTCTTAAATATAATATTTATTTTTCTTGAATACTTGATTAACTTTTTTTCAATGAAATATTCACTTTTAAATAAATGAAAGGTTGATATTGTTCTCGTATAAATTTGTGATAAGCTTCACTTTTCTTAAACATTTTTATTGACCATTTTTTAAACAAAATATTCACTTTTCTTAAACGAATGATTCGTATAGTTCCCGCATAAGTTTGTGATATGATTCATTTTTCTTAAACATTATATTCACTTTTCTTAAATAAAAGATTCACTATACTTAAACATGTGATTCACTTTTATTAAACAAAATATTCACTTTTCAATAAACCCTTAACCACAAACCCTAAAAAAATATTGACTTAGTGACGACAATATAAAGTGTAGAACTAATGCCAAAAACATTACCCTACTCTCTCAAACACCCTAAAATCCACCATAGGAATGCTAAAAACATTGAAGACATTTTTGTGGTTAGTAGTGCACAACCCTAAAAAATTGTCGAGTCAGTGACGACAATCTAAAGTGTAGAACTAATGCTAAAAAGACTACCCTACCCCCCAAACACCCTAAAAACCATCCTAGGAATGCTAAAAATGTCAAAGGTATTTTTAAGGTTTGTAGTGCAGGGTTTATGGACCCTAAACCTTAAGCCACAAACCCTAAAAAGCTGTTTACTCAGTGACGACAATATAAAGTGTAGAACTAATGCCAAAAGATTACCCTACCCCCCCTAAAAACCCTAAAACCCACCCATAGGGATGCTAAAAACGTCGAAGACATTTTTAGGGTTTGTAGTGCAGTGACAACAATATAAAGTGTAGAATTAATTCCAAAAAGATTACCCTACCCCCCCCCCCCCCCCCAAAAAAAAGAACCCTAAAAACCACCCTAGAAATACTAAAAACGTCAAAGGGTTTAGGGTCTAACGATCTCTACTTCACTTTTTAACAACCTTTGGTTCACTTTTTAACAATATTTGATTTACTTTTTTTTAACTTAAGATTCATAATGAATCTTAAAACATATGTACATACAAAAAACAAAAAATTTAAAATTTATAAAAACATATTCATGTTTGGTCTTATTTTGAAGAACTCGAATTATGATGAGCAACGGTATAAAATTTATGTCATTTGGACTTATATCTAATAAACTACAACATTTTAAAATTGTACAAAAATACAAAGCATAAAAAGACAAAATAGATGTCACCTTATAAGGTGACACCTTTGTCGGGTTCGAATTCACCTATTTTCATACCCTAAATTCTTAGCTACATGTAATTGTAACTATTTTGGCTACATCTAAAGACATTTTAGTCAAATTAAAATAAAAAATATCTTTTTAGTAGGGTAGTTTTATAATTAATAAAATATAGTGGGACAAAACTGAAAATAAAACAAATAACAAACTCGGAGCGAGCATAGTAGCACCGATTTTTTTTTCTTTTTTTCCTTTTTATTTATCTTTATCCCATGTCAATAATTTAAATAGTTGTAACTTTTAATATGTAAGTCCAAAATAAAAAAAAATTATATCATTATTCACCTAAATTTAAGCTCTTCAAAATAAGACCAGTCATTGATTTATTTTGACAACTTTTAAAAAAAATTATTTTTCCATGTATACGATAATATTTTAATGTGTGGATGTATGTACATATTTTAATGTGAGAATGTACATGTTTTAATGTGACAATGTACATGTTCTAATGTGAGAATGTACATGTTCTTTGATGAACATCTGTACATGTTTGTATGGCCGTATGTACTAGTTTTCTCCCTTATATGTATATATTATTAATCTAAAGATGTACATATTTAATGATTCATATAGATTTATGTGACCATCTGTATAGTTTTAATGTGAGGATGTACATGTTTTTACGTGTGGATGTACATGTTTTAATGAACATTTGTACATGTTTGTATGACTATTTGTACAAGTTTTCTTTTATGTTTTGTACATTATACATGTAAAAATAATTTTTTTAAAAAAGTTGTCAAAATATATTCATGACTGGTCTTATTTTGCAGAGTTTGAATTTATATTGAACAATGATATATTTTTTTTTTCATTTTGGACTTATATATTAAAAGTTACAACAATTTAAAATTTATATTATGATAAAAATTTTAAAAAAAAAAACTAAAAGGGGCGCGCATGGATGTAGCCAGTTGCTTACATCGAGCTTTAGCCAAGACATGCTATTTTCATAAACCTAGAGTTAATGTGAAAAATTATAGTGATTTCGCTATTTTGTACAATTAGATTTTTTCGGATGTACAATATAAAATCATTATATTGTACTGTTATAGCAATAGATTTAACCACCACAACAATAATTGTTAAATGTGAAAATTTGTTAATTTACGTAGAATCTTGACCAAAATTTAACAAGACAAATTAATTATCCTTGAGTTAAAAATTTTCAAACAAAATCGTAAATATTACACTCACTTTTAAATTCAAGCAAAAATAATAAATTTTATCCAACTTTGAAGAGCAATTAGATAGGTTGGGTATATTAATATTAAACTTTTTGTAAGTTATTTCTATGTACATATAACAATTAGTCTACATACAATGATAATTAATAAATTTCATACGATTTAGTAACATATTTATGAACCTATAGATGATACTTAGAACATAACATAGTATAAAATACAATTAAAATATGTACGTTTGAAAATATTTACCAACAATTAAAATATTATCAACAAAATATCTTTTATGATATTAAAGTTATAAGTTATTGCATATTTTCATTATATTAGTATAATATAATTAGTATTTTTTAAAAAAAGCCAATTATATTAAAAACAAAGTGCTCATACAAAGTCGGGGAAGTCAGACGACTTCCAGCAGCTCCTAGGGAGCTAAGCATTTCTAGCATGCAATGCTAGGTTGTGCGCTAGTACATTTTCGTCGCGAAGAACGTGAAACCATGCAACATCGAAAAAAGGGTGTAAATGTGCCAAGACCGCATGAAGTAGCCCTTGTGTGTCGTCATCCAAGCCCTTGACCTGAAAGTCTGTGAGGTAATCAACAATAGCTTTACAGTCTGATAAAAGGCGGAAGCACGACAGTTGGAGATGCTGAGCAAGTTCATGACCTAAGGTGACCACCTGAGCTTCCGCCTGAGGCGGTTGAAGCTGACTGCTCTTCCCTCCCATTACCGCAACACCAATAGTTGAGCCATGCATCCTGGCAACCGCCGCCAAACCAAAACAACCAAACCTGTCCAGGCCTGCATCAACCGAAATCTCTACCCTTGCTGAAGCAGCTAACCGGTAAGATGATAGAAGTACAGAAGAAGCGGAGGTAGCTGCTGCGTTGCTAGTGCGGAGGAAGCTGTCTGCCTGAAACCAGCCTGCCTCAAAAGTAGAAACATGGCGATGGGTGACTTGGCAGCGGGAAAACCAGAGGCCCCACAGGAGAGATATTAGCTATGATAGGCGTGATTGGGGCATGGTGGAGCCTGAGAAAGCGAATCAATCCAAAAAAGCCGCATCCGAGAGCAAATCTGGTGGATGTGGCACTTCCATGCGGTTCCAGTATGACTTGACAGTCGGGCAGGTAAAAAAGCGTGGAAGTAAACATCGCACTCGCCACATAGGGGGCAAGGTACTAATTCCGGACGATGAAGGCGGGATGCCAAAAGAGCATTACATGGGATAGCTCCATGTAAAAGCTTTCAGGCAAAAACGTGAACACGTGGTGGCAAATCAAGATGCCAGATACGCTTCGCCGCCTGTCCCACTGGGGATGGAGTGCCGGAGGATGTGGAAGGCAGAGCAGTACGGGAAAGCGCAACATCAGAATGATAAGCACTTTTGACAGTGTACTGGCCTGTTGATGTGAGACCCCATATGAAAGAATCAGGGGAAGACCCACCGCGCGGGACAGGAAGCTGACAAATGAGGCGCACATCGTCGGGATGAAATACTTCATTAATGAGTTGTACATTCCATGCTGAAGGAGAGGATATAAGATCAGTAACCCGGAGATTCCTGAAACTTGGGGCTATGGACCATAAGTAGGGTGTCCCACCTTCCTTGGTTGGAATCCAGCGATCATAGACAGAAGTTGTACGGCCATTACCAATGAGACGTCAAGATCCGAAGTCAAGAAGATCACGAACCTTTAAAAGTGCTCTCCATACAGGCTGGAATTGGCGACTGGCTGGAGGTCCATAATGGGGGTTTGACCTATATAACGCATTGTGTAAAACCTCGAAAGGAGTGACTCATGGTTTGTCATAATTCGCCAAAGTTGCTTCCCGAGCAGAGCTCGGTTCAAACTGTGCAAGTCACAAAAGCCCAGACCCCTAGAGGCCAGCGGGAGGCACATATGGCTCCAACTTTTCCAGTGAATAGACGACTTGGATGGAGAGCCACTCCACCAAAAACGGGAGATCATACTCTTGATGGACTTCAAGAGGGACAGAGGCAAGGATATAATAGACATCACATACATTGGTATAGCTTGCAGAATAGACTTAATCAGATTTTAACGAGTCGCATGAGAGGTATAAGTAGGCCAACTTTTGATACGTTTCGCAACCCGGTCTTTAATATAAGCAAAGACAGCCTTCTGACTTCTACCAACATGCACAGGGAACCCCAGATACATTCCCAAATCTGGAACCACATGCCCCTGTGAAGCAGCTACTACCCCTGACAAATGGGCGGGGACAAATGACGGGAGAACATGGTTGCTGACTTGTCAACATTAAAATATTTTTGTATAAAAACGTCAAATCTCTAATGAGGATAGAATAAGGGGAGTCAAGAATAAATCATCATCAGAGCCTTAAGTATTATCAATATTGAAGAAAGCCCACCATCATTTGTAGGGAAGAAAACTGGGCCAATATTAAGTATGATAGGGATCACTGTCTAGATCGGCCGTGGTGTTATCATACTGTGTCCTTATAAGAAATGAGGGTCAATACACTCAGTCGAAAAATGACCATTTTGCCCTTGTTTTAATATTTTGTAAAAATTACTATATTTACCCACAATTTGTGACATATTACAAGGTGACCCCAAATTTCATTATATACAGGAAGTGAATATGATATGAAATCATATTCAAATTCAAAAATCCTAAAGTTAAAGAGATGAAGTTAGAGAGATAAAGAGAGGAAATGGTTTCTTTTGGAAGTTTGAAGAAAAAAACTCTTCGGTAAGAAAAGTAAAAAGGATGGAGGAAATGCCGAAGATGGTGTTCCGAAAATACATGACGATTATGTAGATCAGGTTAACAGCGAGAAGTACTCACAAGGGGTCCATTCTGAGGTACTTTTTGTTGCTATTTTAGCAATTTATGTACAAACGTAGCTAGAACTTGTACAAAAATGAACGAGAAAAGCAAAAAAGGGTTTCGAAGTAGCAAACGACGTCCGGCTCTGGAGCCGATCATGTACAATAGGTGCCGGCGCGCCCCATGCCTAACAGGCGCCAGCGCCCCCCCCCCCCCCTTACTACGCATGCCCGCGCCGCCCCTATCAAATGCGTGCCCGCGCGTGCCCTGTTCTATGGGCACCGACGCCGGCCACTTTCTGTTGGCGCCTGAGCCAGTGCCTGTTTCTTCAAATCGTTGTATCATCTTCGTTATTACTCCGTTTGCGCCGTTGCATTTGTCTTTTTATGTACTTTGTGATGATCTATTTTGCTGATTATTTGCATGCATTATGTGTGATTGACTCTAAAGTACGTAGTATTAGGGTTTACGAGTAGTACTTCGTGACGAACGACGATTTTCTACTTAGGGTGAGAATGATTCTGAATTCGAGGACGTGAAGGTAAACACAGGTCATGTGTTTAGTACTAGCATAATATTTGCGGATAAAGAGGAGGCGGTTAGTCATGCGCTTCGCATCGACCAGTATAATAATATTTATCTAATCAGACAGACTAAGAGAGATGACGGTGAATTAGTACTAACGTGTGAGAGGTACGACAAGCATAAGCCACGGGTTAGTACAGGAGAATCGTCATCATCTAGTCAAAGGCCGCGGCGTGGCACGAAGAAATGCAATTGCCCGTTCCGCCTAAGTATCAGGGGTGGGGAACGTACGGGCTGGTCTATCCTGGTGATGGTCCCGACGCACAACCATGAGTTAGCTAGTAACCTGCAATCTCACTTTGTCCGGCCTCGCTTTAGTGTCGATGAAAGAGTAAGCATGAAAAGTTTGCACATGAGTGGTGTTGTGCCTAGGCAGATGTGGACCCATTTGCATGACAAGAACAACGAAAGTACCACAGACAAGACATCGATTCATAACCTAGTTCCGAAATTCACAAGAGAGGATCATGGCGGACGTACAGATGTAGCGTCCTTCATGCACTCTCTAAATGAACATAATCAATTGGTGGTCCGAGAAAGATACAAGTAAGTGTTTGCACATTTGTTTAGTGTCCGTTTATTTGGATGTTAATCACTTTAAATGTTTGTTCTAATTAAATGACCATTTTGCAGGGAATGCATCTAGGCTTGGTCTTGTCTTGTTTGCGCACCCTTTTCGCTAACGCTCGCTAAGATGTTTCCTTATGTAGTGCTCAATGATAGCACTTACAAGACAAACATGTACAAGATGCCTCTAGTGGAGTTCATCGGAGTGACGTCGTGCGGCAAGAACTTCTGTATAGCGTTCTATTTTGCAGTCAGAGAGGACGAGTCTGCATACACATGGATGCTTAATCAGCTGATGAAGGTGTTGACCTATCCTCCATATGTGTTTGTCACTGACAATGAGAAGGCGCTAGTGAAAGCCCTTTTCAGTGGTATATCCTTCTGTACCACATCTTCTATGCTGATGGCATATATGCAGGAACGTGGCTGCCAAAGCAATCAAGATAATGAATGTTGATGTCAATAGAGCCGAAGTAATAGTGTATCGGTGGAAGCAAATAGTTTACGCCCCCATTATCGCGGAGTACGATGAACAGTGCGGACAATTGTTACACTCTTACGGCGCCAACAATCCTTTCGTTGTGTACTTGAATACGACATGGCTAAGTCAGTGTGAGAAATTTTGTGAGGTATGGGTTAAGAGATTTATGCATTTCGGCAACACATCTACCAACAGGTTAGCTTAACTTCAATTGTCAATATGTTTTGTCGTTTGTATAGGGTGGAGAGCGCCTACTCAGCTCTAAAGTGTTGGCTTCATACATTCACTGGATCTCTAGACACATGCTTCGACAGCATACATAGATTCATCGAAGGGCAACACTTCCATATTAAACAAGACTTCGAGTTTTCCATTGATAGAACGGTTTTGGAAGACCAGCAAGTCCCATTTTTGTTTCTGGTCAATCAAGTGAGCCTTAAATGCATGGAAATACTTCAGAATGAGCTAAGATATGAGCATGTGTGTTTCGTATGTATCAGTACATTCAAGCTGGTTTGAATATACCATTTGAAGAAGTGCATATCTTTTGGCGGACACTCAGATATGACCAACAACAAGAGGTTGAAGCACAACGCCAAACATGCGATGAGTCGTACACCACAGAGGAACAGCTCTCGTGTGTAGGTCTGTGGTATGAGGATCTGTCTGAGTGGTTTGATCCTACGATAATCGAACAAGAGTTCGATGCGTGGAAGCCAATATGGGAGCCCCCGGATGATCACACTGGTTTACAGCCCCCAGAGGTGATGGTGCCTAAGGGTAGACCCACTACAAAAAAAGAAGAGGCCAAACACTAGGGACAAGTCCGAGCACAAGGATTTAGGTCTTGGAAACCGTGGCCCGCCCCTACGACGTTCGCAGTCTCAGCGATGCTCTACAGTACCCGAAAGTCAAAGTGATTGTGGGCCGTCAATGCAACACAGTTAATCACAGCGATGGTCATCTGAGCGAATGAGTCAAACTGGAGAAGGACCGACAATGCAACACAATCCACCGCAACAACATTCACCACATTCGACATACTGGAGCCCCTGGAACTTCTCGCCGTATTGGACTGACTTTGATGCGATATTACTTGATTATATTACAGGTTACAGGGAGATAGTGGGCGATGGAAACTGTGGTTTTCGAGCTATTTCTGATTTTTTGTACAATGATGAAAACCAATGGGAAGCGGTTAGACATGCATGCATTGATGACCTGGAGAGTAGAAGAGATTGGTGGCTGGAGCGATGTGAACGAGATTGGTACGACAGACAGCACGCACGACAGAATTGGTTTGAAGACTCATTTGCACCAACGCGACATTGGATTGAAATTCTTGATCTTGGTCTTATCTTGTCGATTGTGTACAATATTGTGCTTATCAGTTTTGCAACTGGTATACGTAGTAAGGCAGGAGGCTTGGTCGCACTACCGTTACGTGATGATCGGGGGTTGGGTCTTCCTCCGCCAGACGTCTACATTACATGTGTCAGTGACCAATCTCATTTCATTAGAGTGCTAACAGTCGAAGATTGTCTAGTCCCATGCATGAATCCCATGTGGCGACGTTGACATGAACCCGTAGTTACACATTATCTGGATCGGTACATTCCATGCAACGAACACTGGTTTACATTGTTTCCCCTGGTTAGTGGATCAGGAAGAATGGTTTTAGAAGATTAGATTGTTGAATTTTTTTTTTTTGAATTTTTTTGTATGACAGTAGATACAGTCTGTTCCAAAGCTAGTGTGCTAATGCTTGCTTAGCTAAAGATCTATACAGATACTAGATAGGCTAATATAATGTTCTATGAATAGAATCCATACAATTTAGTCAACGCACACATTAATCATAAGCCGTGGATGTGCAATATACTTTATCTAATAAAAGCAAATTCATCATAGATACAGTCTGTTCCAAAGCTAGTGTGATAATGCTTGCTTAGCTAAAGATCTATACAGATACTGGATAGGCTAATATAATGATCTATGAATAGAATCCATACAATTTAGTCAACACACACATTAATCAGAAGCCGTGGATGTACAATATACTTTATCTAATAAAAGCAAATTCATCGTAGATACAATCTGTTCCAAAGCTAGTGTGCTAATGCTTTCTTAGCTAAAGATCTATACAGATACTAGATAGGCTAATATAATATTCTATGAATAGAATCCATACAATTTAGTCAACGCACACATTAATTAGAAGCCGTGGATGTGCAATATACTTTATCTAATGAAAGTAAATTCATCGTAGATACAGTCTGTTCCAAAGCTAGTGTACTAATGCTTGCTTAGTTAAAGATCTATACAGATACTAGATAGGCTAATATAATGTTCTATGATTTTGCTCGGCCTAAACCGACTACAAATGTCTCTTTTCAGTTTTAAACATCAACGAATTTCCATCTAGACAATTATTGTCTACCAGTTCCACCGATTTCACGCTAGCTGAATGTTCTCTAAATAGAATCAACGTGTATCATGATATAATATAGGGCTATCCTGTTGAAGATGCAGTTACATATGGACGAACTGTTGGATTTTGAACTGGAAGATGATTTTGCTCCGCCTAAACCGACTACAAATGTATCTTTTCAGTTTTAAACATCAACGAATTTCCATCTAGACAATTATTGTCTATCATTTCCACCGATTTCACGCTAGTTGAATGTTCTCTAAATAGAATCCACGAGTATCATGATATAATATAGGGCTATCCTGTTGACGATGCAGTTACATATGGACGAACCGTTGGATTTCGAACTGGAAGATGATTTTGCTCCGCCTAAACCGACTACAAATGTCGTCGAAGATTTTCTCAAAAAATGAATTTTTTAACAAACAAATCAACATCTTTGAAAGATATTTTTAGGACTTCAAAAGCGATTCTACTTCGGAGTTTCATACTACGACAACTGATGCCCGAAATGCATTCCACAATCCTCAAGTAGTTCATGTTTCATGTACGACAATAGAACTCCTGATATCATTATCGACTACTTTTTATTCATAATGAGATTGGTTTGTCGTCGGAGATTGCTCAAAAATGAATTTTTTAAAGAAACTATAAACATCTTTGAAACATATTTTCAGGACTTCAAAAGCGATTCTACTTCGGAGTTTCATACTACGACAACTGATGCCCGAATGCATTCCGCAATCCTTAAGCAGTTCATGTTTCATGTACGTCAGTAGAACTCCTGATATAATTTAGTGAATTCTTTTTATTCACACTGAGATTGGTTTGTCATCGGAGATTGCTCAAAAAATGATTTTTTTAAAGAAACTATAAGCATCTTTGAAACATATTTTCAGGACTTCAAAAGCGATTCTACTTCGGAGTTTCATACTACGACAACTGATGCCCAAAATGCATTCCACAATCCTCAAGCAGTTCATGTTTCATGTAAGACAGTAGAACTCCTGATATCATTATCGACTACTTTTTATTCACAATGAGATTGGTTTGTCATCAGAGATTGCTCAAAAAATGAATTTTTAACGAACAAATCAACATCTTCGAAACATATTTCAGGACATCAAAAACGATTCTACTTCGGAGTTTCATAATACGACAACTCATGCCCGAAATGCATTCCACAATCCTCAAGTAGTTCATGTTTCATGTACGACAGTAGAAATCTTGATATAATTTAGTGAATTCTTTTTATTCACAATGAGATTGGTTTGTCATTGGAGATTGCTCAAAAAATGAATTTTTTAAAGAAACTATAAACATCTTTGAAACATATTTTCAGGACTTCAAAAGCGTTCTACTTCGGAGTTTCATTTTTAAACAACATTATTCACGTGTCATTTGTCATAATGTTACAAATTAGTCGACACACACATCATTTAAAATCGTAGAATAATTAACAAGTCTGTTTACATTGACTACCAGTACATGACATCCAAAATTGGTTGTACTAATCAAGTCGGGGGACGTTGTCTCCTCGTACTATCCTTGTAGCGTGCAATGTATTCTCTACGGTCCGCCTTAGCCCTACTTCGTATTATACTGGGGTCTTTGAAGTCTAAATCATCTTCATACTTCACAAGAATCCTAACTCTTTCTATTATTTCTCCAAGGTCTAAGTAGTTATGCAACATCATGCGTACGTCTGCATCGGTTAGTATGTGGGTGATAAATTCGTTGTACAGATCTTGGTCCATCCTAAGATAGACAATGGAATAGATGTGGAGCTGATGATTATCAAAATGTGATCTGACAATTTGATTTAATGACGATGTTAGATGGTTAACACTTCTTGGAGTTCCAATTTCTGTATTGATTATTGCCCATCCCGGACCACATTGGAACCATGCATGCCCCATATTCATTGAGTGCGGTGTAATGGTTCACGTGAATTGCAAAGGGAATTGACATCCTAATGACATAAACAAGAATGAATTATTTAAAAAGCAAATAAACAAATATTAAACATACAATCACCACACCAGCTTAAGCATTAGTATAAAAGGTTCAAACAATAACATCAACTAATAAGTCTAAAAATATCCAGACCCACACCCACTATACCCACCCCCACCATACCCACCCCCAACCATACTCACCCACACTATACCCAGAACAAAGCACGTCCTCCCCTGCCATCGCCACGTCCTCCCCAGCCATCGCCACGTCCTCCCCTCCCATCACCAGGTCCTCCCATATCATCATGATCCCACCATCATCCCCATGACGATGCGTCTGCTCCATGTGCCTATGGTACATACCCTCTTCTCTAGGCCTAAGCCCTCTGGTGCGACGCCCTGCGAAGTACCACTCTATGCCAGCACGAGGCTGGTTAGGGTTCTTGTGACGTGTGGGCGAATCAAGGGTGGTCGAGACATTAAGCCGACAATACTCAAAGGCAATCTCCAGCCTATCAGCAATCCAGGGGGAGACACCGGTAGGCCAGCTCGAGTTGTTCTCCTGTGCAATTCTCATGATAATCGGAGCTGTCTCATCCCAATACTACAGTAAAGTATAAATTTTCACATTAGTATTTAAAAGAAATTAGAGACAAAAACTAAATTTAACAAGACAAATTATACCTGTAGCTGATCCTCTCGCCGTGTAATGGGGCCACCGTCTGCTCCAAGGGGACGCACCTAAGGATGGGAACGACGCTAGAACCACCGGATGTAATCCAGGTCCATGGCATCTGTGCACGCGTCAGAGGAAACCTCCACCTCGTGGGCCTTGTCATGTTGTCCCACACGCATGTCCCGTAGTCGTACGCAACAAGGTATGTCTTCCCGTGCCAGGGACGATAATGGGTGTCGGGTCTGATAGGCTGAGGAGGGATAGTCTGCATGAATCCAAACTGTCGCAGACACCGCTCAGGCATATACGGCTTGACAATATCCAAGAACTGCAAGGTGCCATAGAACCGGGAGCGTCCGTGTGATACAATGGTACCATCAAAACCGAACGGCAACCAATCAACCTATGTTTCATTTAATGAAAAACAATTAACAAACTTAAATGGGAAATAATGTTTGACGATACGACACATGACAACTTTTTACTACTATAATTGCTAACCAACTCGTACCTTAGTGGTGGACATTGTGTCCAGCCGCCCCCTCACGAAACGTAGCCTCTCGTCATCCATCAAATTCTTCGTGTAACGAGGCCACTTCGCCACCATCGGGGAGCACTCATCCCACTCTGAAAGCTGCTCCGGCCTGAACATGGGGAAGTACTCGTATATCTAGCACTGCGGTAACCATACGAAACCATTAAACAACATACCAAGACAATAAGTTTACAATACTGAATGTGTGCGCTCGTTATCAAGTTCTAACCTGAAACAACATCAGGCAACCAGCCAGCTGACGTGTATCCACCCGGGAAGCGATGCCGAGCTGTTGTACAGATATGCCAGTGTCCCAGCCCCCCATGCATACATGTTGACCCTACTAGGGTCACGGATGTGCCAGTAGGACGAGGGCATAACACGATCCCCGCCCTTGTCGATGATCAATGAGTGGGCCACCAAGTACCAGAGGTAGGCCGTCGTCTCCTGTAGTGGGGGTACTGTAAGGTCCACCACAAGTGTCGTGAAGAGCTCGGTAAAGTATCTGGCTCTTCTCCAGGAACCTACACTCTATCAGCTCCTTCTTGTTCGCAGAGCCAAATAGCTTTAGAAAGTGGGGGATAAGAACGTGCAGTGGTGAGGCCGCATCACCTACCCGAGCGTCGGCCTCGTCAGGCATGTAGAAAATCACCATGCTAGTGATGAGGATATTCAAGATGTGGTAGACATCGTGGAGAGTAATAGTCATCTCTCTGAATGGCATGTGAAAGGAGTTCGTGTCAGGCTTCTATCTCTCCACGAACGCTGAAAGGAGCGCGAGGTCAAAACAACCATGCGCTATGTCGGCAAGATGCCCGAGTCCGCTCGCCTCAACCGCCGCTCGAGACTCTAGGTGCCTCAGTGTACTTGGAGTACCTCCAAATACTTCGCCCTAGCCTTGAAGCTAAGGCATCCCTTCTCCTGCTAAATATTTATAATTGATTTCACACTATATTAACCATTTCCTAAACAATCTAAAATTTTATGAAATCTATTACCAGACGGGAAACATACCACTCCTCGCCACACGTCAAGCGCGACGTGACCACCGAAGCTCGGGATCAAACTCGTATCGTAGGGGCCTCCGGGCACAAGAGTCCGTCCTAGCAACCAAACATCAGCAGCCGACATCTGCGCCACCTCCTCTGTCGGACCATGTAGTGAGGACCTGCGACGAGGGGGCATACGTGTACCCTCATACTCAGCACCCGGCTCATCGACGTCCTCGTCATCATCGTCAGCCTGGCCATGATGTGTGTCTCGCGTCCCGCTGTATGGAGGTGTAGGCCAAGCAGGACTATTAGACCGCACGACTAGCGTTCCATCACTGACCAACGAGTCGACATCCACACTCTACTACTGCTCCTCCTCCTCCTCCTCCGCCTCCTCTAGATCAATCTCTGCCTGCAACCTCTCCTTGCGCGCTCGTAGAAGCTCAACCTCCCTACGCTTCCTAGCCGAAGCATGTGCGTACTGTGTACACCTCCTCTCTACAGCAGCAGGGTCAGGACAACTCATACGGGGGTGTGATGAACTCTCGCCTCGCTCGGAAATGGCCTTACCCTTACCCAGACCAAACATACCCAACATACCCTTGCCCTTTCCCGCCATCTGCTATTTACCGTAAAATTTAGTCATACTGTGTGTACAGTTAGTCAAGACCGGTAGAGGTTAGTCAATACCGGTCATACATGTATTTCTGTAGTTCATTGTCAATAACAAATTCATAAAGATGGACAAACTGATTAAAACACACATAATAGATGTATAGAATGACTAAAATGGCCAATTATATCACAAAACAGCAAAAAACAAGCCCCGCCCCTCCCCGACACCCGACGCCCGCATGCCCCGCCCCTCGCCGGCGCCCGCGCCCCCTTTCTCTTCGGCGCCCACGCGCGTCTCTTTTTCCCCGCTCTAGCGCGCGCTCATTATCCCCGGCGCCCGCGCGCGCCCCGGTCTACCGGCGCCTACGCCCACCTCTCTCCCCGTTCCAGAATTCGTCTTCTTTTTTTTTTGCTAAATTTGCTACTTTTACTGCTACGTTATGATAAAACACTGTAAATTATGACAGAAAAGAACCTGGTTTTGCAGATCGAAATAGCAGAAATGATGACTCGTGCATTGGCTTTCCACCCGCCACTAGTAGAAAAAATGTTTTAAACCACGGTTATTTTGCCTATATACCACGGTTAGGAACCGTGGTTTATGCTCGCGTCGTATATTTACAAATAGCGATAAACGACGGTTCATATCCGTCATTTAAAGTAAGCGAAAAAACCACGGTTGCTCGAAACTGTTGTTTAAGACCCCTTCTCCCCCGAATATTCATTGACTTTATACCACGGTTGGGAGTCTAAACCGTGGTATAAAGTGCGTTATAAATGACGGTTTTACTTAAAACCGTGGTATAAAATGTATACAAATCAAGAATAAACCACGGTTATAAATAAAACCGTGGTTTATAGTCTGTGAATTTTTTTCAAGTTCGCCGGCGATTTAGCGGCGCCGCCTTCAATGGTCAACAGAGAGCGCAGACAGAAGAGAATGAAGAGCCCAGAACATGTATGTTCCTTGTTTGTGTATTAGGGTTGCTAAACAAGTCGGATTATGTTCCTTGTTCGACGGTAGGTTGCAAAATTACCGTGAAAGAGAATGAGAGAGGGCGGAGCTATTCGCCGGTTAGGGTTGCAAAAAATTACAGACGAAGAAGCGCAGAGCATATGTTCCTTGTTCGCTAGTGTGGGTTGCAAAAATTATCATGAAAAACAAGAGGCGCAGAGCATGTCATTGTTCGCCAGTTAGGTTTGCAAAAATTACAGTGAAGAGGCGCAGAGCATGTCCTTGTTCGCCGGTTAGGTTTGCAAAAATTACAGTGAAGAGGCGCAGCATGTTCCTTGTTTTCCAGTATGGCGAAGAGCATGTTCGCCAGGGGTTGCAAAAATTACCGCGAGTTGAAGAAGAAGAAGAAGAAGAGAAGAGTTGCAGAGCATATTCCTTGTTCGACAGTGTTGGTTGTAAAACAGTGAGGAGAAATATATATAATAGGAGAAAGAGAAAGAGCCGCGTTAATTTTCGCCGAAATTTTGAATTCCCGCTTAGACTATATACCACGGTTCTACGAAGAAACCGTCATTTAAAGTTGTTAGACCATGACTAAAAACGACGGTTGTGACAAAACCGTGGTTTAAAATACAACGCGTCAAACTATATATGACGGTTCCACCCAGAACCGTGGTATATAATACAACGCGTCAAACTATATATGACTGTTCCGTCAGAACCGTGGTATAAAATAAGCTATATACGACGGTTCTGCGTGGAAACGTGGTATAAAATCTCCCGCCGACACTTTTTGTGACGGTTATAATAATAACCGTGGTATAAAAGTTTTAAATGACGGTTATGAGATTAACCGTGGTTTAAAGTGCGTCATTTAAAATCTTTTTTCTACTAGTGCGCTCCCGCTCCGATTACCGATTCTAGAGAGAAGTCAGAGAGAATTGTAAAGAGATAGAGAGTCTGAGATTTTGAAATGTTGTGGAGAGATAGTATAGGGTAAAGGTGTATATATAGAAGGATTTAAGGGTAAGGGAAAAATCATAAAGTTTTTTAAATTTCCGACTGTGCGAAGTGAAAACACGACTGAGCGTACGAGTTCAGTAAGAACTCCATTGAATCAACCGAGATATTTTCTTTTGAAGACTTGGCTGGATGTAGCGCTAATAAAATTATAAACATGTGCATACAAAAACTGTCATTTTGCCTTTACTTAACTGAATGATAATGATAATTATACATCATCTTCTTTTTTTTCAATCTATCTCAGCTTACCCCTTCGAGTGCGCTGTGGATAAACCCACTGGCTGACATGACCGCCTGCAATCCAGACCAACCGGGTAAATCACACAAGCCAAGTCCCATACGACAGGTTTGATTGAGAAAGTGGAGTTAGGAGGATTCGAACCCAGGACCTTCCGTCCCCTACTCTTCATCTCCACCGACTCGGAACACGAATCTATAGTTAAGTGGTAACTTTTATTGTAAGTTCATTATTTGTACAAAGAAGTTTTAAAGAATGTGAACAATTAAGTTAGTTAAATTGTACGGTTAAGACATTAAACTTAGCCACCACAATACTAATTATTTGAATGTGAAAAATTATTAATTTACTTAGAATATTGAAAAAAATATAAAAAGATTAAATATTTATTGTAAAAATAAAAATTTTAAAACAACATGATCTAAAAATTAAAACCACTTTAATTCAATGAAAACTATAAAAAAACTCTAGTTTTCAAATGCAATTAGATATTTAGGGTAAATGAAAAACTAAAAAACCAATTAAAAAAATTAAAATAATATTAAATTTTTTTGTAAATTATTTATTTGTACTTATGTATTTTATTTACGTAATAAATTATAATAAATAAGTTTACAAAAATAGTAAAATATAACAAAAACACAGCATAACGTGTAAGATACATTTAAACAAACATTTAAATAAATAATTTTAAAATATCTACCAAAAACATATTCAGGCAACAAAATATCTTTTATGATATCAAGTGCATATGTTATAAAGGGAAAATTACATCCCGCACCCACGTGGTTTGGCGTATTTTCAAAAAACATCCACGTAGTTTAGCTAATTACTTTGCGCACCCATCAACTCTCCTCCTTTTTATGTCCGTCAATAATAATCTCATTTCCGTCCATCCTGTACACGTGGCCCATTGTGAGTGCCTATACACAGGACCGGGTTCTGGAGTATGAAAACCGGTCCCCAAACCTTCACCCACCCACTTTGAGTCAATTCTCCCAACTTACTCTCCTGCTCTTGTCGAATTTTCTGACTTTCGACTTTGTTCCCGATTTTCTACACATTTCTCCTGATCGATTATGGAGGGAATCGTCATCTTCTTCCTCACGCCTGATCCCTGCTCTATTATCTTCGCATACCCTAGGTAGGAGGTACACTCTATTCCCGATATGTTAGGGTTTCGTTTGTCGCTGCTCAACCTGTCGATGCTCTTCTGTCGCTTGGTTTACATTTTTAGGGTTTTGCTGATATTCATTGTCTCGTCTGAGATTGCGGAGCAAGTTAATGTAGTTTTCATTAAGAATTGATGTTACTCGACAAAATTTATAGATTTGTTGGAGAAAAATCTGGTTTAAATTTTCTTTTAATAAGAGATATGTTATTTTACTTATATTTTACAATATACCTTTTAAAAATAATGTAAAGTACTCTATATATTTTGATTTAAAAGAATCTTTTCCTTCAATAAAACAAGGCTAAAATTATGGATTTGTAAATTTTTCTTTATTTATCAAAAGTTGCATTTAACCAAATACTTCTAGTAAAAAGATGAAAGACGAGAAAAAAAATATTCTAACATAGCAGGTTATTTTTTTATCATTTAGTCCTAATTTTACTCACCAACTATTTATTGTTTGTCAAAGAAATATCTGTTTAGTTTTTTCTTTATTTAAATGAAGATATTTATGTATCCATATTTTACCACAAAAATAATACAATTTCTTTTGACAAAATTCTGAAATATTTTATTACTATTAAGCTCTAATAGAACATTTCACAATATGTAGGAGTTGGTTATGATTAAAAATTTATTTTAACGTTCAAATTTATTGAACTAAATTTTATATTTAGATTTACTAAAATTTAAATACTAATTTTACCGTTCTAACGTGTCTAACAAGGTAGTTATGTTTTTGCAAATTTAATAAGTTTATTTCTTTATAATTAAGTCCTTTAAATTAAATTAACTCACGTCTAGTTAACAATCTAAATAAATAATAAAAAGAGTTCTTTAAAACCAAAAAATATCTAAACGTGATATACCACATGTCAACTTTTAATTGGTTTAAACAAAGAGGGTACTTTACCCTCTCAAAATAGAAATGGTACCCAAGCACACACCACAGAATTATTGATTAGCAAGACGAGAACAAAAGTATGACACTCTTAAAATATATATCACATGATTTAAAATGCAGATTTAGTATCGTTAGTAAAAATTGGAATTACTATTTTCTTCCATTACGCTTGAGCTGTGAATTGGAAATCCTGTAACATCCAATCGTTCATTATGTTTCACTCTTAGGATTCAAGGGTTGGATAATTTACAAGCGGAACTGCTGGATCTATCTGCCAGACTTAAACAAGTCAACAGGATGAGGGACGCCTAAGGACAAACAAGAAGGAACACATAACACATCTCAATGTCTTGTTACCTAAACACATATAATTGTTGATATCAGAGAATAGTCAAAATGCTATGCTTCAGTTCAAACGGCAGAGAATTTTCGATGCTGTCCTAAACAAATATGGTTATGGAGACAACAATAGTGGCAAGTCATTTCTGTCTAGGGTGAGCATTTGGGTTGGATAATTTGGATTTATCCAAAATCCAAATTAACCGATTTTTTTTTTTAGATTTTTAACCGAATTTTAAAACCGAATTCAAAATTTCAGTTATTCGAATATCCAAATTATAATTTAGTTTGGATTTCGGTTTTAACCCGGTAAAATTCGGTTAACCGAATTATCCAAACTTTTTTTAAAGAAAATCCCTAAATCTTTTCTTAATAGTTAATACTCTTTAACATGACAAATAAAACGTTAAAATTCAAAACCCTATCTCGCATTGCTCCAATCCTTTAATTATATAATGTCATACTATTCTTTTTTTGTCAAATTAATTATATATAACTAGTTGTTTTGGAACATTGTTCATCTCTGCTCAGCCCTAGTTTGATATAACTAGTCTAATGTTTGAGTGAGTTCTTTCTGTTTCTATTGTGATGAATTGGCAACTAGGGAATTCACAATTTTCTAACAGCTTATGGTTATTACTGTTGCTGATGATGAACATGAAACAAAAAATGTGTTTGGTTTTTTTAAAAAAAATCGGTTAACTGAAATCCAATTTATAAAATCGGTTTTTGGTTTTTTTTAAATTTCGGTTAATTGAAATCCGAATTGAAGGAAATTTTGGATTTCAGTTCGGTTTTCAACTTAAAAAAACTGAACTCGTACGCTCAGTCGTGTTTTCACTTCGCACAGTCGGAATTTTTAAAAACTTTACGATCTTGCCCCTGCTTTAATATCTTTCAGAATTTACTATATTTACCCACAATTTGTGACATATTACAAGGTGATCCCAAATTTCATTACGCACAGTCAAAATTCCAATACGCTCAGTCGGAAAATGACCAATTTAGGGGCTAATGTAGGCAAAATTTATTAAAAATGGTTCGAAAAAAGCTAAGAAGGATTCCGAAGTACTTATATAAGTAAAAACATATATCATAAAAATTATCAGCAAAGTATACCATGACAAAGTAGACGAAAAGACGAACGCGTCGGCGCGGTCCTCGTTACCGGCGCCGGCGCCGTCTCTTCTTTACCGGCGCCTGCGCCGGGTTCCGGTCTTAAAATCGCCATATCTTCTTCGTTATAGCTCCGTTTTCGATCCGTTTGCGCCGACGCGTTCGTCTTTTCGTCTACTTTGTCATGGTATACTTTGCTGATAATTTTTATGATATATGTATTATTTTCTTAAGCACAACATTAACTATCATCGACGTCTTGTTCGAAATTGCCCATCAACCACTAATTTCATGTCCGTTGAAGAAGAATCTATTTGAAATTCATTGAAATTGTCTATCATTTCCACTAATTTCATGTCCATTGACGAAGAATCTATTTGAAATTATCAAAATTTCCTAATATTCCATAGTAAAAACAATCAAGCATGTTCTATTCTAATTAACAGATGAATTGGACACCAATCTAAATAGTTAGATGTATCGACATTAACTATCATCGACGTCTTGTTCGAACTTACCTATCAATTCCACTAAATTCATGTCCATTAAAGAAGAATTTATTTGACAATCATCAAAATTATCTACCTTTTCCCCCAATTTCATGTCCATTGAGAAGAATCTGTGTGAAATTATCAAAATTTCCTATCAATATTGACATTAACTATCATTGGCTTCTTATTCGATAGTAAAACAATCAACCCTATTCTATTTTAATTACCAGACAAATTGGACACCGATCTAAATAGTTAGATGTATCGACATTAACTATCATCGACGTCTAATTCGAAATTTCCTATCAATTTCACTAATTTCATGTCCATTGAAGAATAATCTATTTGAAATTCATCGAATTGTCTATCATTTCCCTCAATTTCACGTCCATTGAAGATGAGTCTCTTTGAAATTATCAATATTGCCTATCAATATCGACATTAACTATCATTGATTTCTTATTCGATAGTAAAACAATCAAACCTGTTCTATTCTAATTAGCAGATGAATTGGACACTGATCTAAATAGTTAGATGTATCGACATTAACTATCATCGAAGTCTTATTTGAAATTGCCTATCAATTCCACTAATTTCATGTCCGTTAAAGAATAATCTATTTAAAATTCATTAAAATTGTCTATCATTTCCACTAATTTCACGTCTATTGAAGAAGAATCTATTTTAAAATCATCAAATTTGTCTATCATTTCCACTAATTTCATGAACGTAGAAGAAGAATCTAATTGAAAGTCATCGAAATTGTATATCATTTCCAATAATTTCTTCTTCAATGGGCATGAAATTAATGGAAATGATAGACAATTTAGATGTTTATCATAAATTCTTCTTCAACGGACGTGAAATTAGTGGAAATGATAGACAATTTAGAAATTTTTTAGATAGATTTCTTTTTCAATGGACATGATATTTGTGGAATTGATCGAAAATTTCAAACAAGACGTCGATGATAGTTAATGTCGATACATCTAACTATTTAGATTGGTGTTTTATTCGTCTGCTAATTAGAATAGAACGGCTTGTTTGTTTTACTAACGAATAAGAAGTCAATGATAGTTGATGTCGATATTGATAGGTAATAATGATGATTTCAAATAGACTCATCTTCAATGGACGTGAAATTGAGGGAAATGATAGACAATTCGATGAATTTCAAATAGATTATTCTTCAACGGACATGAAATTAGTGGAATTGATAGGAAATTTCAAATAAGACGTCGATGATAGTTAATGTCGATACATCTAACTATTTAGATTGGTGTCCAATTCGTCTGCTAATTAGAATAAACAGGCTTGATTGTTTTACTATTGAATAAGAAGTCAATGATAGTTAATGTCGATATTGATAGGCAATACTGATAATTTTAATAGATTCTTCTCAATGGAAGTGAAATTGAGGGAAATGATAGACAATTTCGATGAATTTCAAATAGATTATTCTTTAATTGACATGATATTAGTGGAATTAATAGGCAAGTTCAAACAAGACGTCGATGATAGTTAATGTCTATACATCTAACTATTTAGATCGGTGTCCAATTCGTTTGTTAATTGGAATATAACCGGCTTGATTGTTTTACTATCGAATAAAAAGTCAATGATAGTTAATGTCGATATTGATAGGCAATATTGATAATTTCAAATAGACTCATCTTCAATGGACATGAAATTGAGAGAAATGATAGACAATTTCGATGAATTTCAAATAGATTATTTTTCAACGGACATCAAATTAGTGGAATTGATAGGCAATTTCAAATAAGACGTCGATGATAGTTAATGTCGATACATCTAACTATTTAGATTGGTGTCCAATTTGTCTGGTAATTAAATTAGAACAGGCTTGATTATTTTACTATCGAGTAAGAAGTCAATGATAGTTAATGTCAATATTGATAGGCAATTTTGATAATTTCACACAGATTCTTCTTCAATGGACGTGAAATTGAGAGAAATGATAGACAATTTCAATGAATTTGAAATAAATTCTTCTTTAATGGACATGAATTTAGTGGAATTGATCGGTAAGTTCGAACAAGACGTTGATGATAGTTAATGTTGATACATCTAACTATTTAGATCAGTGTCCAATTCGTCTGTTAATTAGAATAGAACATCCTTGATTGTTTTAACTAGAATAAGAAGTCAATGATAGTTAATATTGATATTGATAGGAAATTTTGATATTTCAAATAGATTCTTCATCAATGGACGTGAATTTTGGTGATGATAGACTTCAATGAATTTCCCATAGATTCTTCCTCACCGGACTAAGTTAGTTGTTGATTGGCAATTTCGAACAAGATGTCTATGATAGTTAATGTTGTGCTTAATAAGAAATAATACATATATCATAAAAATTATCAGCAAAGTATACCATGACAAAGTAGACGAAAAGACGAACGCGTCGGCGCAAACGGATCGAAAAACGGAGCTATAACGAAGAAGATATGACAATTTTAAGATCGGAACCCGGCGCAGGCGCCGGTAAAGAAGGGCGGGCGCCGGCGCCGGTAACGAATGACGCGCGCGCGCGGTCCTCGTTACCGGCGCCGGCGCCGTCCCTTCTTTACCGGCGCCTGCGCCGGGTTCCGGTCTTAAAATCGCCATATCTTCTTTGTTATAGCTCCGTTTTTCGAACCGTTTGCGCCGACGCGTTCGTCTTTTCGTCTACTTTGTCATGGTATACTTTACTGATAATTTTATGATATATTTTTTTACTTATATAAGTACTTCAGAATCCTTCTTTGCTTTTTCGAACCATTTTTAATAAATTTTGCCTACATTAGCCCCTAAATTGGTCATTTTCTGACTGAACGTATTGGAATTCCGATTGTGCGTAATGAAATTTGGGGTCACCTCGTAATATGTCACAAATTGTGGGTAAATATAGTAATTTCTGAAAGATATTAAAACAGGGGCAAAATGGTCATTTTCCGACTGTGCGAAGTGAAAACACGACTGAGCGTATTGATCCTCTAAAAAAATTTCGGATTTTGGATAATTTGGATTTCGGTTAATTCGGTTTTGATCAAAATTTGGATTTCGGTTAACCGAATTATCCAAATCTCACCCCTAAATTTCTGTCTTACAGCCAACTCCCACACTGAAACTTGATCAGGTTTTCTAGCCATTTAAGGGTGCTAGAACAGAGACAATAAGGAATGACCTTACTTGAACAGGATCTGTTCTATAGGCTCGTACATCTATATCCTTAAGTTCTAAGGAGACAGGAAACAAAGTCTGGTGGATGAGATATGACCATGTGATCTCAGCGTGATTAACAGTGCTCCTGGTCTATGCCGGGACAGCGCAGTAGAGGATCGTTCTCAGCTCATTCAGGTAGGACTGAGGATAACATGACTCAACCTCAATACAAAACACTTTCTTAAACTTTCTATCAAAATTACAAACTAAAAGACTCAGTGTAATTGGCAGACTCCTCTCGATGGTGTTCCTCGGCAACCAGACAACATGTGTGCAGTATTCAGGTTTGGATTATCAATCTAGTTCATGATTGACATTCAGCATTAAACATCTTCTTTTCACTTTAATATCATCGACAGAGAGTCCAAATAAACCCTTGTATAAATTAGGACAGCAAGACTTCCATACATACCTCAGTGTAATTGGCAGACTCCTCTCGATGGTGTTCCTCGGCAACCAGACAACATGTGTGCAGTATTCAGGTTTGGATTATCAATCTAGTTCATGATTGACATTCAGCATTAAACATCTTCTTTTCACTTTAATATCATCGACAGAGAGTCCAAATAAACCCTTGTATAAATTAGGACAGCAAGACTTCCATACATACCTGAGAAGAGCATGCCCCAACCTGAATACAATACTCTCATCATTTTGCAGATTGCCAGAGGATATGTTCTCTGGTGAAGATTACTGATTTATTCCATGAAACCAAACTGATTCCATTGGTCCCATAGAAATTGAGCAGGCATCATCTTCGTTTCTATACCTACCACTGTCCTTGACATCTGGGCTTAGTAGACTTCCTTTCGGTATTCTTGGGGCTTCAAGGCAAATGTCCCATGCGACGAAGACACAACTCCAAACCTTTGAAGTTTGGACGACAGAAAGACAAATCATATCTTGATACATTGGTTGCACATTATTGTCTTTTGTTCCCAACTTATCATTTCATGTCTTTTGATTACGCCTCAACACTATATAGTCAGACTTACTGTCTCTTGACTATAGTCAGTACTCTTTCTCTAATACAACAGAACATATAGTCACAGAACATATAGTCAGAGTGACTGTCTTTGATTATAGTCAGAGTTACTTCGCTAATACAACAGAACATGTAGTTAAGAATCATCTTTACATTCAGAGTTTCTCTACTTGTTCAACAATGGAAGAATGCTAAATCTGCCAGACATTCCACAGTTTTTATCAAATTCATTTCCATATGTGAAAGAAGAAAGTTTAAACCTATGGTTTGGTGGGGTACGCCAGCCCAAGCAGTAGTGCAACGGGCGACGCAGAACAAACCCAGCAAGCACTGTTACTGGGCCACTCCCCCTTCAAAATTAATTTAATATCATGTGAGCCAATGGCCCACGTATCAGATATAACTAAAGAACAATACTACACTTGATCTTAGCCAAAAGGCCGAGAAAGGTATGATTTGCAGAGGCCCTTGGCTTCACCTTTTATTAGGCTGTCAGTGCTCTCTAACCTCTGACATAATTGATGTGGGATTCAGTCATGCTACTGCTATGCAGGAGCTCCTGTCCCATAGCCATTCTTGGTAAGGCATCAACACCCAAGTTGTTATAAGACAAGACAGCAGTAGTTCCATTCCCCATTCATATTGAACTAGAAGAAGTTCTGCATCAGGAACGGTAAGAATTAATTCATGGATAGAAAATCATATGGCAAACGATGAATATAAAAGCTAAGCATTACTATCAGCCTTTTTTTTTTACCTTGAACAATCAAGGGAATATTACGCATTACCTTCTTTGTGACGGAAAATCATTCACCAAAATGATCATGCTTCCAACAATTTTACTGCTGAAAACAAATCCAGCTAGTTAGCACGGTTACAAAAGGAAGGCCCCTAAATGAACCATATATAGAAACTTGCCTTTGCATTCAAACTTATATACAACAGAGCGACTATACATGCAATTGCATTCATACTTACAGAGTACTAGTTAGGTTTTTCTAGATTGTCCGGTTTCAGTTCATGGGGAACCGACTACAGTGTTAATATTTGAAGATGAAGGCATGGGTAAGTTCAAGGGGAACCGAGTACAGTGTTAATATTTGAAGATGAAGGCATGGGTAAAAGTGGTTAAAAACAGACAGATCGACATGCTTTGATAGCACTAACTGCTGTGTATGTCAATGTCATGAGAGCAAAAAACAACGAGATAGTGACAAAAGGGTGTTCATAATTTTCCGTCTAAAGAAAGGTTGTATTGATTGAGATATAACCTGCTATTATTGGATTCAATTATTGATCAAGAGGCCTAAGTAATCATGTTTCGATAATCTGCTAGGCGGCTCCGTTGCTAGTTGGAATTATTCGAATTTTGGGCACTTTTGGACTGAAGTTGACTGCTCATTGGTGAGCCAGGACAACCAGGAGAAGAACATTTACAAGCAGCACTGCATGTTCTTCGTTATCTTGCGGGGACTTTGGATTTTGGAGTTCTCAACAACAACTTACCTGATCTGAAGTTACAAGCTTAATGTGATGTAGAATGTGGCTACACAATACATTCCAGTTAAATTAGATAATAACTCTGCAGTGTTTATAGCACGCAATCCTGTCCTCACAAAGCATATCAAACTTGATGTGCATCTTGTTTGACAGAAAGTGTATACGAAGGATTAATCCGTGTCGATTATGTACCTTCTCACTTACAATTAGCGGATGTCATGACTAAGAGCCTTTAAAGGAAGGTTATTCCTCAGTTCTCCATAAGCTCGGGCTGATGAAGACTCCCTCAGACGTCAAGTCTTTCTTGTTGTATGGTTGTATATAGTATCACCCTCGATAGTATATAAATATGGTCATTAGTCAACTGTATAGAGTGGAGAAGACTTTTATCACTTAGAGTATTCCTTCTGTATGCCCTTCTCTCCTTCGTTGTATCAAAAATTCTTATTCTGCTTCAAGTGGAGTTTGATCTCCTTGCTCGTATAATCAAGTTTCTGGTTCAGATTTTCTTCATTACTATTGTATTGTAGACTTGTAGTTGATTCGTGATACCAAGTTTTTTTTGTTCGTATTTGAGTCAGTTTTTTTGATAGTTACGGCAGTGAGAGGGGCTTGACAAACGGGAGTAAGTCTGTCAGACAGACCATGTGATCATCCCAGTCCACCTGAATGAGCTGAGAACGATCCTCTACTGTGCTGTCCAGGGATACCAGGAGCACTCGTATTAATTTGAGTGAGTATATGCTCTTTTTCATTTTCGTAATCATAAAAATACTATTCCCATCTAAATTCCATAAGCCATCACTTTATATTTAGTTTTCACAGTTAACTTGTTTAAATACGTACCCTCTTCTTAATTACAAAGGCATGCATGTATCGATCCTCTAAAATCGGAATAACAATAAAATTCATCATCAACAGAAACTTTTATTTTACTACATAACATCACATCATCCCTCAACATATACATTACATTACAGGGAGAACTTAGAGTTTAACAGTCATACAAGACCACACTTTAAAACTATATATAATGAAAACCATAACACGCTTATCACTGCGTACATATATCTACCCCAAGCTAAACTTAATTATACATATAACTTCTTATCTAAAAAATATTTTTCAATTTACATATAAAACACACTGGCAACAACCTTGTTTTTCTTTTTTTTTGATAATTGGCTGGAGAAACCAGCTAATGAGACAATACTATGGTTCATACGAACCTTTAACAACCTTGTTTTTCTGTAGTGCCGCTTACTTCTTGAAAGCATTTGAAATTCATCAAACATACATGTTATATCAATCTGAAACTTCTCTGATTGGGACAGCTTGAGCCATGCATATTTTTCTTTATTTCAGATAATTTTAATTTACTAAGGATTGCATCTTCAAGAGTGTTCATGTCCATACTGGTGTTGCAGGCTGCTTTATCATCCCGTTCTTGAAGATCATTGATGTGATGTTCTTTCACACATGTCCTTAGATACACAGTGATCTCAACTTCCTTTTTCTCATTTAGTTTTGTCATCAGCACTTTTGAGTGCTGTTTGTACTTCTTGTCCACAAGGCTGCAAGTTTCATAGCAAATGAGTTTAGTAAATAAAACTTTTCAAGTATAATTATTTTAGTACCAATCCTTAAAAAAGCATGAAAACTTAACAATTAGGGTTTTTTTTTGGAACTAGCTGATTAACTAACTACCTCAATATCTCTCGGAGATTAACATGCTTCAACTCTGTTGGCTTGATTTCAGGCCTTAAGTATTGCATAGTCTTAGTGGTCACGACAGTGTCACAGCCAACTGAGGCTTTGTTGACGTCTTTTATTTCTTGGCAAAACTCCATGATCATGGTTAGGATGTTGGATTTGTGCTCTGCCTTGGTCTCATTTGAGAGATATGAAACCAGGTACTTAAAGTGGACAGCCATTTGTAGTCTACATTCAACGATTCCCTTCCTCACCACCTTGATGTCTGAGTCATATCTTGAATCCTCATCAAGAGCTCTAATAGTTAAGCAAGCAAAACAAAAACAATGAAATCAAGATGCGTTGGTCTCCATCTCCCCTTATATGTCCAAAAATAGTGCATTAATTAAGAGTACTTAGCTAATTGAAGTTCAATGAATCGAATATATATATGCATATATGCTTACATCTTAATCTTGATCTCTAAATCTTTGATATCCTCAAGTGGAGTGTCTTCGGGGATAGAGAAATTCAGAACATCCGCCTGATCCGGTGTAATATCAAGGTTGATAATATTTTTGTTCGCAAGCTGTGAGTTTGGGTAGACCAACAATTCTTCTGTATCGTACTTGTAAAAGATGGTCGTCAAAATGTTGAGCTCGTCAACTCTCATCTGTCAATTAATTAATTAATTATTGATCCGTAGCAAATTAAAGCTTAAGTTAATATATGTATGAATTAATGAAAATATGATGAAGCACCTACCTGCATATTATCAACAATTACACGATCTCCCACATCGAATGGATGCATGGCAAATGCAAATATGAGTCCATCAAATGTCCTCTTGCAGCTCTCTCCGAACATAAAGTTAACAGCAAGGAATGGCGAGAAAACAAGCGCAATCTGGCCAGTATCAACTAATCCTGACATAATAAGCCAGATTATGATCACAACCGTGATGATAAATGTGCTAATCAACCTGTTTAGTTTAATGAACACGGCTGTGGAGCTGCTTAATATGCGATGCATATTAGAACAACTTTTGTATGCTCTAACCTGCAACGTAATTAAGTAATAAATATTTAATTAATTCTGTCGTAGGTAATAATATATATAGGAAGTTTCAGAAAGTAATTAATTATTTATAATACAAATTTAATTATAAGATCGACTAATAAATGAAATAGTAGCAAGGTCAGGTTACTTACCACCCAGTTCAAAAATCGGTCTACCGTTATCACCATTCCTTGTTGCTGCTTACTGTCCCCTCCCTCTTGATCACCCTCCTTTTTCGCATACTTTTTGAACAAGACCTCCATCTCTTTATCGGTCAACCCAAACCTTTTCAGATCCTTTTCCGTTATTTCTTCTTGATTTTCCCTGTTTATATATATATATATATAAACTGTTAATTAACGAATGCCCCTTGTATTTAATCAAGCTGCTGGGTCTTCTTATCTTATCAAATAGCAACATGATATTGATATATAGTACAATTCAAAAGATAGATGATTTACAGAAAGAAATAATTAACTAAATTAGCTGCATTAATATAATTAAGGGGAACTTAATTAATTCTTACTTTTGCTCTTTACCATTTATGACCATGCCTAACAATTCTTGAGCTTCCTTCATCAGCTTCCTATCATCCTTGAATGATTCAAATTTCTCCAAGAGAGATGGATTATTATGGTATAGTAGATGAACCTGATACAAGTATATCTGGGATAAACATTCAAGGATTCTGACTGGAGTAGTTTCTTTCTTCAATTTCATAACATCCATCCAGATATTTTTGTTGTGGGGATGGACTAGAAAATGCCATGGCCCAATATTCTTGTTGTTTAGAAGCTGGATACCATGCAAGAACACCACTGACCGCTGAATCCGGTCAAACAACTGACCATAGTAAAGATCAGCTTCTAATTTCAGGTAGAGGATAGTCTTCAACAGCCAGAGGATTGCACCGAGGATGAGAGCGATCAGAAACCTCGTGACGTGGAACTTCAAGTCTTGTGCATGAGCTTGCGCTGCTACCATAAGTTGTGGGCGGAACCAGGTGTACCAGACTAGGAGGACGAGAGCGAACCATAGTGTCACGTCGACGTAAATCTTGACTCGGCGGATCATAAACACGGCGTATTTGTGGATCCAGAACCTATATAAGATGGGTCGGGCCAGTACCCAGGTGGTTAGTCTGACAAAGGAAAGGCCTGAGAACACAGTGATTGCGAGTACTGTACAGCTTGATGAGCTCAAGTCACAGAATTTCCAGTTCTTGAGTTCGCTGACCACCAGGATTGTGATGAACGATACAAGGAGGAAGATCTCGAATTGGATCCGCCTTGACCTCCACCATGGAAAAAGACGTCCTTCTGCTGCCGTTTCTTGGTTGAGATCATCCATCAGTTGTTTGTAAACAGCCTCGAGCTCGCGGCCGTGTACAACTTTCACCATTTTTGGATTAGCAAGCTCACTGTTTTGGCTCTCTAGGTCATGTTGATCAGTATGACATAATTGGGTTGCAGCGGGATGATTTTCACTTTTTTGTTTGGCTGGCTTCATTGGATTGCATAAAAAGCGTTGAAGATCTGCTAATCAACTGCTCGTAGCAGCTTTTAATTACAGATGGTTTTTTGTCCTTTACCTCCAAAAGGAATGTTTCGGTTGTGAGCAATAATGTAATCTGCGGTTAGCTAGCTAGGGGAGTCCGTTCAATATATAGAGCTGTTTGCTGAAGAGTACGCACATTCGTTGCTACCTTCTAGTCAATGGAGGGAGATATTTTTTGAACAATGTTTTTTTTAATGTTCAAAAAAGTCACTTTTCCCCCATCTGGTAATTTGGCACAAATTACAAACGCTATGATCCTAATTGCTCTTTTATGTGAGCGAGCAGCTGAGCGTATTTGTCTTTCAACTGTTTATACTCGGGTTATTGATTGACTATATTGTACTCAGGGGCGGACGCACATGGGGTCCAAAGGGGTCCAGGACCCCATAGCTATTTTATAAAATAATGAACATCACCGACTAATTCATCCGGTTCAATTGCTTCCTCTTCGTGGATCTTGACGGAGTTTTTGTAGAAAGTGAAGTGTGGGGAATGTTGGACTTTCTCCCGTTTGCAGATTGCTACGGTTCGGTCTGATTCATCACCGACAACTAAGAGGAATACGACGTCGTTGCAGGTTCGGGATAGTTCGACCATGAAGGGGTATATCTTCTCGGTTTTGATTGATTTGGCGGTGGCGTATTCGACTACGACTAGTTTGTTTTTGGCGAGTCGGAGTGCTTCGTCGAATTCGTCGATGTTGTGGATTCGTTTGACTCGGTCGGTGGAGTCAGATTTAGATGGAGGTGGGTCGGAGGAAGTGGTGGTGGTTGTGTTGCCTAATGGTGTTGCACGAGTAGCTATGAGGTGTTGTTGGTTCCGGTTGTTTAGGGAAGTGACAGGTCTGGTGAAGATAGCGGGAGTGGTGGGAAGAAGCGTGCAGCTGCGCAACTCAGAGTGTTTAATCTGGGTAACACTTCGCCGGTAACTGTCAGTGAGATGGTGGAGATTTTAGAGAGGGCTTTGAAAGTAGAGGCGGAGAAAGTTGTGGTGAGTATGCCTGGGAATGGTGATGTACCGTATATAATATATATATATATATATAATATAAATAATTTAAAATATTGGACCCCATAAAAATTTTTCTCTCGGTCCGCCCCTGATTGTACTGAAATAGATCGATCGATTTCAGATGTGCGAAACGAGAGAGGAGAAGAATCTTGAGAAAGTTCATTACTGAACAGGAGAGAGCTCAACAGAAGAATGTTCCGAACATTGAGAATACAACTTATTACTGAGGATTATATATCTGTTAGAATGTATATAGGATATTTTCTGTACGTTTCTAGCATGTATATTAGGTTTATATGTTTCTATCTTATTACCCATAAGTGTTACCTGTAATATATATATATATATGCTATGCGGTACCCTCTGTAGAATGTATATAGGAATTATGAGGCGCTCCCACCTCTCTCCTGAATCCCCCCAGACCACTCTCCCCCCAACCAACCACCACCATGTACCCGTCTCCGCCGCTAACCCCACAAACAACCGCCGTAACCACCCCTCTCTGACATATCCAAACACAGACAAAACCTTCTAAACACCACAAAACATCCTCACATCGCCCACGCCCATACCATCACAGAAACACGAAACTCCAACCAAACAGATATGGCAAGCACGAAAACAGTCCCCGGTGCAACGGTCTTCATCAAACAACATCAACCCATCATCAAGGGTATGGACGCTATTCAAAATCTTCGACAAGTATGGTCGCATTATAGGCATTCGTCTGCCCAAAAACCCAAGGGTGCGCACCAAAACCAGGTACGGTTTTGTTGAATATAAATCCAAGCAGGAGGCTGACGAAGCTATAAAGGAAACATATGGGATGGTGGTTGACGGTAACCGTCTTCAAGCTCAAACTGCCATGGTTTGGAAACCAGCCACAAACTCTCCACCACCGAACTTCCGCTGGGCTAAGAAGAATCCAAGCTTCATGCGAGAACAAAGACAGGAACAGAGCCAGTCAGTACAGACTCATCACCCACCTAAACCATCTAGCCCCTCCAAGCGCACAGAAGGCCGCATCAGCTTAGATTTTCCCCTCTTCATGAAGGAAAAGCTTGATAGAAGCATAACTATACATTCACTGGTGGCAACAAAGATAGAAGAAGTCCAGGAGGAAATCAACAAATGGACACAAGACTACGAGAGTATAGTTTGTCTGTCATTTAAAAGCTTCCTCATAGTTTTTAAATCATATGACACGGCCGAAACTTTCAAAGCATCAGAAGCTGGAATCACACAAGGATGGCGAAAGAATCCCCGGCACCCCACAGACCAACTGACACGACAACACACCTCTATAGCCATTAGAGGCATTCCGGTCCAAGCATGGGCAGGAAAAAACCCTTCATTTAGTCACCCGTCATTTAGGTGACATCGTAGCCATCAATACTGACATGAATCGGCTGCCGAAATTCCTGGAAGCACATGCCATAATCGAAACCAAAAGCATGGCGATTATCAACGAAGAAAGTACAGTGGATATTGAGGGTGTACTGTACAATATAGGAATCGTTGAGTTTTGGTCCGAAGAATTATCAGAACATGGACAGGAAAACAACAGAAGTATAATCCCCATGAATGCGGACCAGACAGAGGCAGTAATCCATGAGGCAACAAGTGTTTCACATTGTCAAGAGACAACACCAAGCCTCCAGATGACAAGCGCATCAACGCCACCGTCCCCACTGCGGACTAGGGAGGTGAGGGCGAAACAGGCGCCAGCTAATTCGCAGGCAATGGTCGTTCCGGCGGCAAGAGGTAACAAGTTAGTAGCGATGGTGGAGAATAGCTTGAGTGGGAATGCCACGTCAGAGCCGCTTGGTCCAGACAAGGAAGTCCTTAGCCCAGTAACCGGAGAGATAAAATTTAATAGTGGCTTTAATGATAATCAAATGGAGAATGATGGAACAATTAGTGGAGGGCTGTCAGACACGAGGGGATGGGCAAAAATAGCAAGAATGTACATTGGAAAAGGTACATCAGACACTATATCGGCTGACAAGTATTTTAATAAGGGAGGAAATGGCATGGGAAACGAAGAATGGAGAAACAGCAGTAAGTGGGCTATGTTCCAAATGCTTTACCAGCTAATTAATTGGATGAGGTGGAATAGCAATATAATACAACCCCTAGGGACTGCAGTCTCAAGGCCACTTTCGGTAGATCCAAACGAGGAGAATGTGGAACTGCTGGAACCGAGAGACATCAACAATTCATTGGAGGAAAACATACTGAACGTGGAGATAGAGATAGCCCCTAGTACGAGCCTGCCCTTGTTGGAACTTGGTGACAGCCCAAGCCGGTTCCAATCAACGCCTGTGGAAGTAGATACTGCTCAAATAATTACTAAACAGATAGCAGTACCAACGAATCCAGCAACACAACGGTATAAACGGAACAAATATTTTCCCAGGAAAACAAGGGGGAAACGTGTAAGTTACTCAACAGAAGCATGGGAGTGCTTTCGGTTTGGACAACGACTGAGAATCCACACCCCGTTCCCGCGTAAATCCTTGGAAAATTTCGAACGTATATTGAGGAAGAAAAGAGCAAAGAAAAGAAGAACTCAGCATGGCATTGAAACTTGCATTCCAGAACATCCAAGGCTCCGGGAAAGCAGAGAAATGGGCGGCAGTCAAGAAGGAAATACGGAAGACTGGTGCGGTGATGATAGGTCTCCTGGAGACACGTCACACCAAACCTTGTAACAGAAGGAGGAATCTATGGGGGGCTGGTCGGTCACAAAGGAGAATGGGTCGAAGTCCTTGCAAATGGCCAGTCGGGTGGGCTGATCGTTGCGTGGTCAGCAAATGAAGTGGATGCGCAGGAAGCAGGCAAAGGCACCAGATGGATTGCCGTGGAAATCAATGTACCATCACGGCGCTTCACAGGTATGATAATCTTTGTCTATAATCATACAGACCGCACAGAAGGAGCCAGGTGTACCAGGAGATCTGTGATTTCCGAACAGCAAAGAATATTCCAACATTGGTCGTAGGAGATTTCAATGAGGTTCGTAAAGGCAACAAAAGAAGAGGTGGTGACAGCAATCAGGTCAGTGCATCAATGAGTGACTTCGAAGGCTGGATTAGTGACATGGAACTGGAGGAAATAGCCCTCAGCGGTTGCAAATATACCTGGACTAGGAGGGGTCTTTTCAGTAGAATTGATCGTGCATTTTGTGATTGTGAATGGCTGAGTTCGTTCCCAAACCTGACACTCAAAGGTAGACCGTGGCGACTATCTGATCATAGGTACATGTGGGTCAGCCTGCAAGACCAAGAATGGGGCCCAAAACCTTTTCGCAGCCTGGACGCGTGGCTATGTGATAAGACTTTCAGCCCCTTCTTCCAACGGGAGTGGGAAAATCTGCCCTCTAGCAGTATGCATGATAAGTTGAAGCAAATGAAAGCAGTACTGAAACAATGGAACAAAGAGAGCTTCGGGTCTATCAGTTCCAAGATAGAAGAGCTCACTAGTGCGTTGGAAAAAATAGACCAAATGGACCAAACACACGGACCAACCGCGGACCGAATAGTCGAGAGAGCTAAACTAAAGAACAGTTTGTGGGAAGCAATGAGGATTGAGGAGAGATATTGGATGCAGATGTCAAGAGATAAGTCGATCAAAGAGGGTGATCAGAACACTAAGTATTTTCATCGCAAGGCATCGATTAACAGGAGGTCCAATCGGATTGGCGCATTATTGATAGATGGAATCCTGACGCATAATCCAATACTTATAAGAAGAGAAGTAGGAAGTATTATGAGAATTTGTTTAAAGTAAACCGGAACTCAGGGACTATGCCGTTCGAGGAGGGGAGGCCGAAGTTAACCGATGGGCAGAAGGCTATGCTGGTTGCACAGCCGACTAGGGAGGAAATAAAAACCGTTGTTTGGAGCTGTAAAGGAAATAAAGCACCTGGTTATGATGGGTTTAATTTCAATCTGTTGAAAAATATGTGGCATGTCGTGGGTGAAGACCTGGTGGAAGAAGTAAGTAGCTTCTTCAGAACCGAACAGATGAGCATCAGCATCAACACCACATGGATGACCTTGATACCAAAAATCCCTGAAGCAAATAAACTGGAGGACTTTCGGCCAATCAGCGTCATTGGCTGCATTTACAAGGTGATATCTAAACTTCTAGCTACTCGGTTGAGCAATGTGATAAGCCCCCTGGTGGGGGAGACGCAAACTGCGTTCATACGTGGAAGACATATAGTGGAAGGCCCATTGATAGCAAATGAAACAATTAGCTGGCTGAAGGAAAGAAAGGTTAAAGGTGTACTCTTTAAGATAGACTTTAAAAAAGCGTACAACAGTGTGAACTGGAGATTTGTGATCAGAATGCTCAAAATTTATCAGTTCCCAGAACAATGGTGTGGATGGATCAATCAATGTATCAGTACCCCGAGGATCTGGTCCTGGTTAATGGTTCTCCAACAAACTTTTAAGCCCCGAAGAGGGTTGCGACAAGGCGACCCACTGTCTCCGCTGTTGTTTACATTAATTGCTGAAGCATTGAGTTGGCTTTTGAATGATGCAATCAGGACAGGGGATAGGAAAGGTATCCCTGTGGGCCGAAATGAGATAACTGTTTCCCATCTCCAGTTCACGGATGACACGATAATCTTTTGTCGAATGGATGAACATGAGATCAAAACTGTTAAATGGGTGGTTATGTGGTTTGCAGATATGAGTGGGTTGGAAATTAACTGGAATAAATCGATGGCGTTCGGGGTTAATCTGGAGGAATATGATGAGAGGATAATCCGCAATGAATGGGGCTGCAGAATTGAAAAACTTCCTAGTGTGTACTTGGGAATGCCGCTGGGAGCCAATACTAGGAAAATGTCGACCTGGCAGCCGGTAATTAACAAAATCGAAAAAAGATTGGGATCTTGGAAAGCTACATCCCTGTCGAGGGCTGGAAGACTGACGCTACTCAAATCAGTCTTATCAAGCCTCCCAATCTATTACATGAGTCTGTTTAAGGTGCCTAAAGGTGTTATCAAGAAAATAGTGGCCTTATAGAGGAATTTTCTCTGGGGTAGTGGAATTCGACGTGGCCTGCCACTGATGAAATGGAGCTCGATTACTAGACCACGTCAGCTGGGTGGCTTAGGAATTATTGAAACTGAAAGCAGAACGCCGGATTATAGTTTAAATGGTGGAATAGCTATCATAATAAGGAGAGTAGTCTATGGAAAAAGGTGGTCTGCTCAAGATACGGTCACGACATTGGACTACCATTATATGACTCTACTTGGACTGCGGATAGGAAATCTGGTATCTGGAAATCTATTGTCAGCCTGAGCTCATGGCGTTCCGAAATAAGAGAAACATTGATAGCAAACTTACAATGGACTATTCGAAATGGGGATAAGGTGAGGTTTTGGTTGGATGTGTGGGCGGGTGATCAAAGTCTTAAGGACAGATTCCCCAGACTGTTTTCAATCAGCGAGTGTAAGACCGCAGTAATTGCAGAGGTAGGATCATGGAATGGGATGGAGTGGGGCTGGAACCTGAGATGGAGAAGGGCGCTATTTATCTATGAAAGGGAGGCAGTGGCTTATATGCTGGAACTGATTAATGCAGTTCGACCTGATTCAACGGGTACAGACAAACTCTTGTGGAAGGCAGGGAAAGAGGGCAATTTTAACACAAAAATGTTCTATGATAAGGTCAAGGAACAGGAAACAACCAATCCGATAACTTGGCACAAATCCTTTTGGTCCCGTTACGCCCCTCCTTGAGTTGAGCTTCATGTTTGGTTTTTGTTACAAAATAAATTGGCTACGAGAGACAGATTGTTGGGGAGAAATATGATTCCGTTGGCTGATGCGATTTGCCCGGTGTGTAAAAGGGCTGTCGAGACCACAAATCATTTGTTTTTTCGGTGCCGGGAGTCAAGAAAATGTTGGACGAGGATGCTACGATGGTGGGGTGTTGAGGGAGGCTTTGATGCTGATAGGGAAAACTGCCTGAGTATGTGGAAGGATCTCACACCTAAGCACAGAGCCGCAGGGCTGTGGTATACAACTCTTCTGTTCACACTCTACAATATTTGGAGAATAAGGAACCGGCTGATTTTTGATAATCTGGAGTTAGATTGGACAGAAGTGGTGTTATCAAACAAGATGCAGATTTTAGAATGGGGTATGCGTGAGAGGAAGACGCAAGCAAGTTATACTCTGCTACTCGCTTCAGAGAACATAAAAAATCTGTTGTAATATGGTATATGACTAGTCGATTTCTGCAAAACCAGATGTCGGTCTCTGCTTATTACCATTAGCTCATGCTCTCCACCGCCAGTAAATTAGGACCAAGCGCCCACCACCACCAGACCATTATGCGCTTACAGTGCTGATTTTACTACCAAGTTGCTATAAGATAAGTTTAGTTGATAAAGAGGGTACTAACAAGAAAGCTGTAGCTGTTAAGGAAGAAGGTATGGTTAGTACTGCTATTACTATCAACACCACCTTTTACATTGAAAACCAGGTCTTGTTTATGGCTGTGATGTCTCGAAGCCACAAGGTGGATGCTGCCAGTAACGTTTTCGAAGCTCCTGCACCACCTTCCTGTTGAAGATCGGTATGAGGCTGCTGCCACCTACTATTTTTGAAGCTGAGGAGTGACTCCAAGATCCTGTTTATGGCTGTACTGCACACAACTTGGCCTTACAGCAGCAGGTGGCATATTTGCTAATTCATTTGATACAAAGGAAAGCTGTCCTACTGAGGTTAATGCGACAGTGGATTTGAACAGAAAATTCTGTTGTGTTAACATTGCTCTACTGGAGTTATTGCTACTGATTTTTATGTTCATCTAGTTGGCTCCTGTGAAGAATTTTGGTTAGTGATTGTATTATTGGCTAGGTATATCCTATGCTGTACAAACCGTGTTTCGGTTAAATCTGCTACATTTGTAGCCTACTTATCAAAAAAAATGCGGTACCCTCTGTAATCCACACATATAGATTCAGATACTCATATACGAAACACTTACACACGGAGTATGAATACTCTGAAATAATAAGATAAGGTATTTCTTGGTTTCTCACATGGTACGAGAGTGACGAGAAAATCAAGAATTCCTCAATTCCGTCAAAACTATTCCATCTTCATCTCTGTCCAATTTGACAAATTTATCTTCCGCTTCTATAAAAAATTTTCTCAAATCTTCTCAAAAATGGCTGATCCAGAAAAGAAACCTATAGAAGAAGAAGACGACTTAATTTCGGAGAAACCAGAAAAGGAATCCAGTTCAAAATCTAATTCAAGCAAAGGAGAAAGGACCGTCGTCACTGATGAGCTTTACATCCACGTGTCTGATTACCCGGGTATGCAGTTAGCGTACAAGTTTAATGGCAAGGGGTTTCTTGACTAGAAACAGAATCTGCTCGTCGGCCTCGTATCCAAGTCAAAATTAGGGTTCATAGATGGGACCGTCAAAAAGGAAAACTACCAAGGAGCAAGAAGAGATGCGTGGGTGAAGGCGAACGTGATGGTAATGGGATGGATTTTCACCGCCTTAGAAGACTCTATTCGCAAATCCGTTATATTCCTACCCACAGCTGATCAGATTTGGGCAAACCTCTGTCGGAGATTCGACCGTGCAAGTGGAACCCGTTTACACGCCATTCGACAACAAGCAAGAAAGATGCAACAAAATGACGATGATCTGAACACATACTACACAAACTGGGTAACACTCTGGAATGAATACGAACAGATAGCTAACTACCCAGTATGCTCTTGTGATGCTTCATCAAAATCAGCAACAATCACTGAGAATGAGAAGGTAATCGATTTCTTGATGGGTCTGAACCGAAATTATCAAACCATGTGTAGCTCTATTCTCGTAATGTCTCCTCTTCCTGACATAGATAGGGTTTACGCTATGGCTAAAGAAGAGGAAAACCACAAAAACAACCAAGATCTGAAAATGAGCGATAACGATACCCTTACTTTCCAATCCTCCTCAAATCGCACCCAGAACCTCCAAAGAAAACAAAACCCTAATCAAGTCAAACCAGACGAAAAGAAACCCAGATGCACGAAATGTAAAAAATTAGGTCATTTGTACGAGGAGTGTTATTGGGTGAAAGGAACTTTTCCTAGCTACTGGAAGCAGACAAAGGAAAAGAAGTGTCTAGGAGGTACTTTAATGCCAGAAAGTTCTTCCAACCGAGAACAAACAAGAAGCTCACCTGTTCCGGGAATGAGTCACCAACAATTGGAAGGAATTAAGGGTTATCTCAAGAATCAGACAATGGAGGTCCCTGGTTTATCTCAACAACAACTCACCAGTTTGGCGGCTTATCTCCAAAATGAAGATGGAATGGGCTACATGAATAGAAATGATTCTTACAATCAGTTCGTAGGTATGAATTCTATACCCATTAACTTAAAATGTTTTGATTATGTTTTAAGCATGACTAAAGGGTTGAGTCTTGAAAATAAATGGATCATAGACACTGGCGCCACAGACCATGTTTGTGGCAATATTTCAATGTTTGACAGAAACTGTTATAAAGAATGCAATCATAGGGTAACCATGCCTGATGGTCACCCTGGTTTGATACAAGGGGTTGGAGATGTGAAAATAACTTCAAATTTTGTTCTGTTGAATGTTTATCATGTCAAGTCCTTTAAATTCAATCTACTGTCTGCTCGAAAAATTTTACAGCAAGTGCACAATTATCTCATAACCTCTGTAAATAAATGTATGATACAAGACCTTGACTCTACAACTTGCATGCTGTTAGGCATAGAAACAAATGGTTTGTATATCATGGATGAAGACTGTCTGTCTAGTTTCGTACAAAATAGAAAAGCCATGATTTCTGATAGAGAACACAATTCTTCTTGTAATACTTCTTCTATGAATGTACCAGAATCTGCTTCTGTTAAAAATAGTGTTGTGTTATCTGGCATCACAGATTGGGTCATTTCCCTTTGCAAAAACTTACAATTTAGGGCTAATAAATAAAAGAGCTTTTGATTCTGATTTTGTTTGCGATTCTTGCCACCTTGCTAAGGATCATAGGCTCCCCTTTCCACGGTCCACAATTACTATAAAAGATATTTTTGAATTGATACATTTAGACATTTGTGGCCCCTTTAGGGAGAAAACCTATAATAATCAGAAATATTTCTTAAGCATAGTCCAGAGCCATATGGGTAAAACTTCTAACTAACAAGGGAGAAGCTTTTCATTATATCAAGGAATTTATATATATGATAGATAGACAGTTCAACAAAAAGGTAAAAATCATTCATTCACCAAACCTCTTGTGCCTATACTCCACAATAAAATGGTGTTGCGGAGCGAAAACATAGGTATCTTGCTGAAACTGCTAGAGCCATATATTTCACATCTAAGATTCCAATCTCATATTGGGGTGAATGTATTTTATCTGCCACACAGATAATTAACAGATTACCCTCAATGGCTCTAGAAGGAAAAACTCCATATGAAATCCTTTATGGAAACAAACCAGACTACACAAAACTGAAAGTCTTTGGATGCCTAGCTTATGCAACAATTCTACGCAAAGACAAAGGAAAATTTGACCCAAGATCAGAAGCTTGCATTTATCTCAGTTTAGCAGAGAATCAAAAGGCATATAAACTTTTAAGACTGAAAGACATGAAAGTTATCATTTCAGGAGATGTTATATTTCATGAATCCACTTTCCCTTTCCATCATCCCACCATATATGGTTCCTCTGATGACACTACATCTGATACACTACCTCCTACTGCCCCCTTTTATGACTCTGATGAAGATCCACCACATCCGGATCATACCAGCAGTAGCTCTCCTGAAAATAACACCATTTCTCAATCTCCCCACAATTCTGACCAACACCCTTCTGAAAATGAAGAAAATCTGATCTCTGAACCCACACTCAGACGTTCCACAAGAACAAAAACCACTCCCATCTACTTACAAGATTACTATACCTCTAGCACCTCAATAAATCCTCCAGTTTCCTTTACAACTATTCTATCAAATAGACTGAACAACTCTAGGAGACATGAAATCCAGCAAAACGGCCTAGATTTTTTGTCCCTCACCGATATTCCTCCTCAGTACACCTGTACAATCCAAAATGATACATGTTATGAGCAACTTCTTCATCAGACAGACCCTACCACATATGAAGAAGCCTCAAAATATGCACATTGGAATGAAGCTATGGAAAAAGAACTTCAAGCTTTAATATCAAACAACACATGGGATCTTGTAAAGTTACCAAAACATAAAAGGGCTGTTACTTGCAATTGGGTATACAAAACAAAATTAAAGGCTGATGGAACCATTGAGAGATATAAAGCTAGACTTGTAGCTAGAGGTTTCACTCAAAAATTCGGGCTAGACTACACAGAAACATTTTCACCAGTAGTTAGAATGTCTACTGTCAGAACCCTACTTGCTATAGCCACTAAAAAACATTGGATCACCGATCAATTAGACGTTAACAACGCTTTTATTCATGGGGATCTGCATGAAGACATATATACATATATATACAAATTCCTAAGGGTCTTCAAACTAAAACTGGCCTAAATGCTTGCAAGCTAAAGAAATCCTTATACGGATTAAAGCAAGGATCAAGACAATGGTTTTCAAAACTTAGTGACTTTTTAACACAAGTAGGGTATACCAAATCAGACAATGACTACTCTCTGTTTTTTAAGAAAACATAAAAAACCGTAACGTTTCTAGCCATTTATGTAGATGACATACTTCTTTGTGGCAACTGTCAACAGGAAATCAATAACATTAAACAAAAACTTGATCAGACCTTTAAAATAAAGGATCTGGGCAAGTTACATTATTTCCTAGGGATAGAACTCATTCACCATAAAAAGGGTTTAATCATAACACAAAGAAAGTTTTGTTCTGATATCATAGCAGAACACAACTATCTTGGAGAGTTTTATTTTAAACAAGTATATATGTCATTAAAGATATATAAATACATCCCTTCTATCAAGCTTGACAATGACAAACCCATCAATATTCAAAGTCTCGAGAGATGACAAGACTACTATAGCAATTAAGTCTTATGAGTAATTACGAAAGTAGCACGGTAAAGCCAAGGATCCTAAAACTCAAAAGGAAGAGCAGGATTACCGAAAACCAAAAGAAGGGATCGCATCCCAGATACGCACGATCATCCAAAACCATACAGAAGAGTTCATCAGACTAAAATGAAAGCTATCAAAAACTAACTATCTTAGAGGACTAAGCTAACCGAACAACTAAACTTGCAAGGAATACCACCAAGGCCAGCCCTAACCACCAAACGAAGGCACCAAGTGACGAGTAAAAGGACATCAAGCAGTTGAAAAGGCGACACCAAAAACCATTAAGCCAAAAAAGAAGCGAACCGAAGCAGACGAAAGGGATCTACGCTTCACTTTGTGGTTGGGCATGCAACATCGCTTGCCTTTCCTTTTTAGTGGCTTGAGAGGGCTCTACCACATCCTTTATAATAGCAATAGTCGGGGCTCCCTGATGTTCAAAGTGAAACCCTAGCAGGGGAGGGAGCTGAAAGCAAGCATTTGAACCCATATAGTGATCAATCCTTCTCTTACCCGTGGCACAAGAGGACCCAACTACTCATTCTGATCTGATGCTACCTTTGCATCCAGAGCCGACTTCTCGGTTGAAGGTTGCAACCTAGCCGATGAAGAAGATGCTGGTTGAGGATGTCCAGGTCTAACCATTGACGGGACAAGGGGCTAGTTCCTCGCTAGGAGATCCAAAGCAAATCCACGAACCGAAAGCCACTCTTTAGGGAGAGAAATCCCTTATAGGGTCGGAGTCTGGCCAAGTAAATTTTAGAGCGAAACAAAGGGCCAAAATTTGGGAGCTCCTCCTTTGCAGTGGCGGTTGCATGCATTTGTCAGTTGTGTGTAAAAGACTCCCACATCTAGCATAAATACCAAGTAGGTTGTTGCAGGTGATCAGAAGAACCAGGTTTTGTCCATCCAAGTTGACCGGGATGAAACAAAAAATTAGCTAGCAGAATAGCTACTAACATAATACTAATAACAACTGTCAAATAGATGATATCAAACTCAAAACCCCTCATGGCGAAGAAGGGGAAGATCCTTCAAGTCCTAGAACAGAGATAAGAACATCAGTATACTCATCCGATCAAATTGTTTCTCGTAATCTTTTCCATGTAGACTCTTTGTGAGCATGTCAGCTAAGTGAGAGGTGTTAGATATGTGCTCCATTGAGATAAGACCATTCCCGAGTTGATCACGAACATAGTGGCAGTCCGCTTCAACGTGCTTGATTTGTTCATGCATTATTGGATTCTTGGCTATGTAGACATCAGACCTGTTACCAATTTGATAGTGATAGGGTTTAATTCTTTGAAATCAAGCTCATATAGAAGCTGGCTTAACCAAGCCAATTCTACTGTAATATTTGCAGTGCCCTATATTCAGCCTCTACTGATGATAGGGAGACACAAATCTGTTTCTTAGTGTAGTAAAAATATGTTACTATCTCTTCCTAGGCAGTGTACCTATTGTTTTGTGGAATAGTGGATTAAGTGGAGTTGTCAATCTTAGGGACCTCGTTCAATTAGCTGACAATTTATTAATTTACGAAAAATAAATTAAACTAAGAAAATAGGAAATGTCACTTTTTTAGGGTTTTCTAAATCTAACTAAGATAATTACTCAATAAACAAATGTGAAATAATTAAAGTAAACTAAATTAAGAAGTAAAGATTAAAGCTCTAAATATAAGAAAGCACCCCTGATTGTTATGCAAACCTTCACTTTCTAATCTATTAATAAGCTCTTCCCTAATTCTACAATAAACTCAGAAACTATAAAAATTTGTCAACGGCTAAGTCTAATGAATCTTAACCAATTGGTAGAACTAGCAACAAACTAATGCTCTAATCCGGACACAACCAATCGTATAAAGAATAGTTTCTATTAGAGATAGATTAACCTATATACGAGATCATGCTTCTAGTCGTTAATCCGGTTTAACTTCCTATGTCTTGTATTTTATCTTAGCTCTCGCGTGTTGATTAGAAAACTACAAATATTGCTTTAATAATTAGCTAGAGAATTAAAGCACATGAAGAACAAAATTAAACTACTGCATTAATGAATTATTGAAAAGATTACAAAATAAATATAAAGATCCGGTTTGCAACCCCAATCCGGGGAGCTAAACTAACTACTCAAACATGACTCTAAAAATAACAAATATAACAAAGAACGACATTAAACGAAATAAGAGATAGGGTAGAGAAAACTTCAGTTAGCAAGTTTGACTCCAGCTTCCTGCTCCTCCTCCGCCTTCACGTCGTTCCTTCATTAGAACTAATATGTAACAATGATAATATGTGGAAGGGGTGGCTGTCGATGGTGGTGTGTGTGGTGGTCTAGTGGCTTAATGAATGATAGTGTGCGTGTGTTGATATGTATGGTCTGGTGTGGGCGTATGATCATGAATGAAGTGGTGGTGGTGGTCTGTTGAAGATGGTGAAATTAGAGGTGCAGAGCCCCCTCTTGGGTGCATACGTATTTTGCAACCCTAACTTACTATATGTACAAGCAACGACCAAATTAAGGAAATTTTTATCTTCTGTTTAATGAAACGCAACGCTTAGGAATTGCTCTGTCAGTCATGTCCGAACTTGTGTCTAGATGAACAAGTCCGGATGTCTCTGAAGATGCTTTTTCCGTTGCTCAACTGGTCACGTTCGGACATGCGTCCGGGTCTGAAGTCCGGACACGACTACATTTGTTGTTTGACCCACACGTCCGAACGAAAGTCCAAATGTCTCTATGTTTCACCCGTACTGTAATTCTCGGCATGTGTCCGAACTTACATGTCCGGACATCTGGAAAACTCTCGGCACTTGTCCGAACATGCAGGTTCGGATAGAAGATCGGACAACTTTGACAGGGCCTAGATTCTTCGTTTTAGCTTCGTTTTGCTCCCTGTTTGTTGTGTTGGAATACTCATGAGAAAATCTATGCATATCCTATAATCTTCCCTGCATTAGACACATAAAATATACCAGATCACATCAAAACATAAATCTAAGAAAAATTATATGATAAGTGAGAAACATGGCATGAATTGATGTGAACATAGAAAGAATTAAAGCCCTAAAAATAGATTTACTTCTCACTTATAAAACTGTCTCACACTTAGCTTGTGCTTGTCCTCAAGCAAATAAAGAATAAAACTATCTCCAAGGCCGTAGTGTCAAACCTCATGATCGAATAAGTGCAGAAGGAAATCAAACGAAATGGTAATCAAAAGAAAAATCCTGCTCTTTAGCTGTAAGTTTTTCCCAAACAGTAAAAAAGAACAATTATGTAAAAGCATGGAGAAGTTTGATTGCATAAACTAAATACAGGATAGCTTGGGATCTTCTACCAATTTCTTTCCTCTCACATTTGGATGACAAGGGGTGTGAACTAACGCTTTATTCCGTGATACCTTTCAACACCACGTACTCATGATCAGAAATAAAAAATTAAATTGCAATTAACTTTTTTCGCATGCAAAAACTTTCTTAACAAACGAATTATTGTGAATTGCAGAGATATTTCGTAACCCAGACTTTTCTCTCTATCCTTGTAACGGTGTTGGGTCAACCATCCCGGATCCCGAGACCTTAGATATATAGGTGTTAAAGCACCCCTAGGACTTAATAACCAGATAGATGAGACCTGCTTTTGTTAGGAATTTTTTCATCAGCGGAGTACCTTGCCTTATCTTTTCATTCCAAACTTTCACATCATTTCCAAAATCCCAAACTAAACTAATTCAGATCACACAATCAGCTAATCCACCAAATTTCAGTGAAAACAGAATTAATTTGAATAAAAACAAGTTATGTTAGTCAAACAACTTTAAGCAAAAGAATTCTTGAGGTTGTCACCTGACTCAACTTCAAACTTCCACAAACATTTTAACCCAAGAATTAGACATTTATAAGCACTCAGAGATGTGGTTCTCTCAAAGCGAGAAGACAATAAAAACAAGTGAGGCATTTAAGTGCAACTGACATATTTGGAAAGATCTTCTACTTCCTCACACTTAAGAGGAACAATGTTGTAACACCCCTATTTAACATATTTATAGAGGAAATAGAATACTAAAGGTGTAACAGACCATCGGGTTCCAAACACCCGGCACCAAACCTCACCAATTACAACTTAAAAGATTACAAAAGTCACGGTCTGAACCTCGAGAAAACTTAACACAAACATAATAGGAATAAAATACATTAACTCTCCACAAAGCCTAATCCCATCCCGATCGCTCATACTCTCTGTGACCACCTGTATATCAATTCGTACCTGCAAGATGAAACCAAGCAACCCACCCCGGGAGGGGTGAGTCAGTTCCCTGGAATGGAACTGGTACGATTCTCCAAAACAAACTTTTAAACATAACTCTTAAATAAACAACAAGTCGAAGATAAACGTCATAAAACAAAACAGAGGAAAAAGACACTTTAAAATCACCAAGTCAAAGATAACAGGATAAGGTTAGAGATAAATAACAGAAAGGTAAAGTTAGTCAATCAAAAGTCACACCATAAGTTAGTGAACATCCATTGCTTATGTTAGATTCAGTTCCAGTCAGGAGTAGAAAGACTCAAATAGTCACAAGGACTAGGAATGAAAAGATAGATCCAAGAACCAACGACTCAAGAGTGGAATAACACCAACTGGGAGAGATGTCCCCCACCGCTAGATATAAATGTCCATATGGACGAGGGATATACAACCCCCTGCTGTCAGATATAAATGTCCTTGTGGACGAGGGATATACAACCCCCTGCTGTCAGATATAAATGTCCTTGTGGACGAGGGATATACAGCCCCCTGCTGTTACCGGTGAAGACGCGCACACGTCACAACAAAAGACTCCGCTCATGGATGAAACGGTATCCAGAGTCACAGGAAGAATTTACCAAGAATAACATTTTCCCATATTCCCACTAGATTATTAACTGCACAAGTGCAATACCAAAACACTCAGTCCTACAGAGTGCAGAGGCGTAAACCCTCAGCAGTTAATATCTAGTGAGACAACCAGATAGGAGGAACCAATAATCATGAAAGTTGTATATTCAAGACTCAATTAGTCACATCAAGCTGAGTTAGTCACACAACCAGTTTCCTTTTAAAATTCATTTAAGCTCAGTTAGTGTTTTTCAAAACATTCCATAAAGTCTGTTAACAAAAGTATCTGAGTACGAGAAATCGTACCTAGTATGCGTAGAAGCAGTAACTAAACTTGAAAGTGTGAACCTCCACTAATCACCTATAATTAAGGTGTTCCAAGTATTGATTAGTTAAGGAACTATAACACTAAAGATCTTCCATTAGGCCCATTTCATTTAATATGGGATGATTTAGGGTTTAATCCTGAGAGTGGCCCAAACTCTCATTGAATTGTTTAAGTGGGCTTTTTGGAGTTCATAGACTTGGGCCTAGTAGGTTATCCCAAGCCCGCGTTACGTTTTCGTTGATTAATTAAAATTCCTAAAAAGGATATTGCGAGGTTTCGAACATGCAACCTCCATCTAGTTCCGGGTGTAACTTGACCATCTACGCCATTGAATTTGTTTGTCTTAAGGGTACATTTAAATTCCACTTCAATTACTTACTCCTAATCATAGGGTTAGTTTAATTAAACTCTTAAGTTACCGTTGACTAATTTATTACAACACTTATTAAAGTCCTAAAGTTTAGTATATACATTCTTCTTAATATATTTCCTACAAGGAATGTTATTTCCTTCATCTATTTTTAATGTATTTATATATATATATATATATATATATATATTAAGATTTATCCAAAACATTCTTTAAGAAATTTTATCATATTTAATTATCTTTAATAACTTTTAAACTTATCCACATCCGATATATGGTTTATAAAATAAAGTATTTTCCTTAGTTTAGATTAAGTATACTAACTTCTATATTATATAATAAATAGAATGTAGATTAGTTTAATTCCTTGATTTAACATAAGTTTCTATTTTATTTCTCTCATATAAGTATATATATATATACATATGTAAACAATTTTTACTTCACTTAAAAGTTAATACCCAAAATATTTACAAACATATTGTTATTAGATGTTAATTTAGTCTTCTCGTATTTTCCCAACCTAAAAAGTTTATTAACAAACTATACTTTAATTTTTGTTACATTAAAAACCTTATATTATAAGGTAACTTATGAAAAACCTTAGAAATACAATTTTTAAACCTATTTCCTCTTGTCTAAAATTTCCCAAATTAAGTATATAGTAACTATAACATTTTAGACATATTATAAAATTTTTATTTCATAAAAATATCTTTTTAAATTATCCAAATAATTCCATAATACTCAGAACTTGCAAAAATTATAATTTATGTTTTAAAACTTAAAACCCATATTAATTCACATCAAAATAACCTAGATTTTATAAGGAATCTATGGTTAAAATTTCATGTCAAAATACATTAGGGAAGGCCATTAAATAAATTCAACAAGTTAGGGTCTAATTCTGGAATTTATAACACTTAAAACATTTTAAAACTTCTACATTTTAATCTCGGCCGTCCGTTTCTCTTAAATACGATTGGACGGCCTATAACGCGCGAGTTCTTCAGCGAATCCAAACCGATACCCGAGTACGAATTTGATGATTTCTCTCTACTCACATAACCAAATTCGTTGCTTCTTGTTCCATTGAATTCGAAATTTCCTTGCGGTTCCAATGGTACCAATTTTACGACCTAAGGTGTACGAAATCGAAAAAAATGATTCTGGTTTAAAGAGTTAGGGTTTATGTGGTTTTCGAATTCGAATTGAGAAATTCTCTCGATTCAGTACGTAATTGATCAAATTGAAAGCTGGGTATGACCGATAATGTGATAACATAGGACAATAACGGAGGAATTGAACGGAAAACTCACCAGAATTGCGCCAACTAGGAGAATCAAAATTGTGTTTCTGGAAAAAGTTCAAACCTTTGCCTGATCGAGGAGTTAACTTTGAGGATCTATAAAATATGTTTTAGATTGAATTAGGCCATGTTCTTGGGCTTAATTGAAAGAGGAAACCTAGCTCTACAGATTGATAGCAATATCTACACCCAATTCGCTACATACAGGAAGAAATCTAAACCGAAAGTTATGAGTTTATACCTTGCGTTTTTCTATGATTTTATGTGATGACGAATCAGGAACTTTAGGCACCTCGATCTTCCAAACGGTTACGAATCAGCCTTGGTCATTAACATGAAAGTTGTAGAGGGATCAGAGATCTACAAAACGAGCTATAGAACTCAAATTTTCATTGAGAGATAAAGAAGTTATGACGAGACGAAGTTTACCTGATTTCAGTATATTTTGGAAATCTTGGTTACAGTTTCGCAGGGAGGCAACTCTAGATCAATATTGCGGCAGATGTAGAAGGAATTAGGTTGTGTATGAGTAATGGTTATAAAGAGGGCTTATAGAAGAAGAGAATGAAGAAAACGACACTGGAAAATTCCAAAAGATGAGTGAGATACCGATGTCACAAGTTAGGGCAAAATACTGGTGGAGGTTAAGGACTTAGCCGATTTTTGTGCTAAGTTCTGGCGAGACTGACGTGGCGGACACGTGTTTGAGTCAGGAAAACCCTAGCCACGTCAGCATTCTCCAAATTTTGCATTCTATCATAACTTTGGCTAGGATGATCCGTTTTTGACGTTCTTTTTATCAATCTTTTTGGTTTTCCATAACCTTTTTATTGGTGTAGGTTTCATGGGCTGGTTTGACCATTCTCAAAAAGTCAACCCTAGCAAGGCTTAAGAAGCTTTATGGTTTCCATGATTTTATATTGACTTTTATGATTCAAATTAATGTTCCAATTATTTTAAAAATCTTTATAATATACTTGGAGTGTTTAAAAATTTTTCCAAGATTTATTGACTTATAAATCTTATTATTAAATTCATAATACTATACAATAATATATAGTAATGTAATATTTAGTAGTATTCTTTAGGATTAAATAGAAGAAATCCCCTAATTTAATTTTCATAATTCCATATAATAATTTAATATTCATAATTCCATACAATAATTTAATATTTAATAGTATTATTTATGGTTTAATAAAAGAAATCCCCTAAATTAATTTAGGGGTATTTCAAATGTCCTCATTGTTCAAAAATAAAAATCAAGAAAAGACCTTTTGATATATGCCACACTCATGAAGAATTTCATTCAGGACCACATGGACTGATAAAATAAATAAGCATTTATAGCATAATAGCTTAACACAAACATTAAAAAAAAATAAAACTCCAAAGATATCGTAGATTGAGGAAGATTCTCTTCCTCACACTTAAGCTCGAACAATGGGGGTATCATCGTTGCTTACACTTGCGTTCAAGCAAGTGTCCACCCTTGAAGAACATCAAACACCATAAAAAGAATTTCACCTACACACTCACAAAACTACCACAAAACGCTGAAAGTGTCGCATTAAGAGCACGAGCACCATTACCACTTATAAATAAAAGAAAAACAAAATAAACCTAAGAAATAAATCAATGCAATAAATAAAACTACATAAAACCAAAGTGATGCTGAAAAATAGGAGAAAAGCAAAATTTACACAATTCTGGGCCTGTCCATACATGTGTGTGAACCAGCATGTCCGTACAACTCATCTGGTCTGTGCATATTCTGTCCTCGTACCCTGTCCGGACGTCCATGTCTGGACACATGTCCAGATAGGGTATAAAATCTTACTTCCTGCACCGTTTCTCAGCAAAACAAAGGTAAGACATATGAAAACAAAAATAAAAACAAAAAACAAAAATAAAAACAAAAACAAAACATAAATTTAACCGCTGGGTTGCCTCCTAGTAAGCTGCCAGTTTTTATAGTCTTTGGCTAGACTCGCGCTTCATTATCCGGGATAAAAAATAAAAGTAGTTAATGGTTTCAACGGGAAAATGAAGTAACCTACAATTATTATCAAACCATGTGGATCAAAATAAAGCGTTATCTCAACAAAAAAATTAGGAAAATAAACAATCCACAAAACCTGGTGTTTGAGAAGATATTGCTGGTAACATTGTTCTATCAGAAGACTAGGTGATGATGGTTCTTCTTCCTCAAATCCGAGGACATAAACGTCATCTTCCTGTTGTTGAGGCTCCTGGAGGCAAGGTTGAATTTGATGACAAATTGGTGGTGGCACTTTGTCCTCAGATTCGAGGATACAAATATCCTCTTCCGATTGGTGAGGCTCAATAAGGCAATCTTGCTTGTAGATAATTGCGGTAGAAGCATCAATTTCTTAATTTTCTCTTTGAAATCGACCACCACGGGTGCCTCTACCAGCTCAAAGATAGGCTCAGTCAAGATATATTGCTTTATGGGCCGACATCTTTCCCGCCAATAAGGTTCCCGTCCAGATTGTTGTGGTGGTTGGTGCCCTATCAATATTTGAAAAGAAAGTATTGCTTCTCGCTTACGTTGCAATTCAAGTTCCACCAGTAATCTTGTCACCTCATAGTGACTGCTCTCCATTATCAACAACGAGCCTACAAAAAATAAAAATAAAAATAAAAAGTAAAATAGAACTAAAAGTAGAAAAAAACACAAAAACAAAATTAACTAAATAGAATAGTAAAGAAGAACAAAATATAAATACAAGAGAATTACCAAAATAAAGCAAATAAACAAAAACAAAATGAAAAAGAAAAGAAAAAAATAAATACTAATTAACTTAAAACGAAAGTAAAAAATAAAAAACAAAAATTAAACAAATGAAAAAAATGAAAAAAATTAAATAAAAAGAAAATATCAAACTAAAGAAAATCACAAAAAGATAAAAAAAAAATTCCTAATTAAAATATAACTAAGATCAATATGTTAAACGGAAGTATAAAGAAAAATAAATTGTAAACAAATTAAAAATAAAAATAAAATTAAACAGAAATAAACTAAAAAAAGAAAAAAAATCTTAATCAAATAAATAAAAATGTCAATTAACCATGTCAGAGGTCCCCGGCAATGGCGCCAAAAACTTGTAGCATAAATATGTTACTATCTCTACCTAGGCAGTGTACCTATCGTTTTGCGGAATAATAAATTAAGTGGGGTTGTCGATCTCAGGGACCTCGTTCAATAAACTGACAATTTATTAATTAAATGAGAACTTAATTAAACTAAGAAAATAGGAAATGTAACCTTTTTTTAGGGTTTTCTTAATATAACCAAGATAATGACTCAATAAACAAATGTAAAATAATAAAATAATTAAAATAAACTAAATTAAGAAGTAAAGATTAAAGCTCTAAATATAAGGAAGCACCATGAATTGTTCTGCAAACCTTTACTTTCTAATATATTAATAAACTCTTCCCTAATTCTGCAATAAACTCATAAACTATAAATAATTTATCACGGCTAAGTGTAACAAATCCTAACCAGTTGCTAGAACTAGCAGCAAACTAATGCTCTAACCCGGACACAATCAATCGCATAAAGAACAATTTCTATTGGAGACAGATTAACCTATAGGCGGGATCATGCTTCTAGTCATTAATCTGGTTTAACTTCCTATGTCTTGTTATCTATCTTAACTCTCGTGTGTTGATTAGAAAACTACAAATATTGCTTTAATAATTAGCTAGAAAATTAAAGCACAAGAAGAACGAAAGTTAAACTACTACATTAATGGATTATTGAAAATATTACAAAATAAATATAAAAGATCCGGTTTGCTATACCCCAATCCGGGGAGCTAAACTAACTACTCAAACATAACTCTAAAAATAACAAATATAACAAAGAACAACATTAAACGAAATAAAAGATAGGGTAGAGAAAACTCCAGTTAGCAAGTTTGACTCTGAATCCCCTTTTCGTCTCCGTCTTCACGTCGATCCTTAATTTGTTAGAACTAATATGTAGGAATGATATTATGTGGAAGTGGTGGCTGTCAATGGTGGTGTGTGTGGTGGTCTGGTGGCTTGATGAACAATGGAGTGCGTGCGTTGATATGTATGGTCCTGTGTGGGCATTTGATCATGAACGAAGTGGTGGTGGTAATCTGTTGAAGATGATGAAATCAGAGGCGTAGTGAAATACCCATGAAATTCCAAGCTAGGAATAGTATAATATATAGTCAGAAAGTATAAGTCCGTAGCAATGATATTAAGGTGGCCCAGGGAATTAATCGACATCTCTTCTGAATTAATCATTCTCCTTAAAATGTTTATAACCACTTGTAACGTTCTGCCTTTATTTACCTTAGCTATATTTCGGATATTATACTATTTAAACAATCCTTCATCTTTCTAACTTCATTATGTTATTTACAATTTCACAAATTCGTTGGACCCTATGAGATCTTAGAGAGGATTGGAGAAGTAGCGTTCCGTCTAACACTCCCTAGTGAGCTGGAGAAAGTTCACAACGTGTTCCACGTGTCCCAGTTGAAGAGATACATTCCTGACCCTTCGGATGTGTTGCTGTAACACCCCTACTACGCGTTTAACCATAATTGAAATCGCAGCGGAAATAAACAACTAAACAATAACTAACAGTTCGGTGCTACAACGCCGTTAACCACCCACGTGGTTAACAAGGCAGAATAAATACAAGTGTACCGGTCTGATGATCAGACTCCCGAGCATAGAACTAAAACCATAAATACATCATATACAATACCGAGTACTTAATTACATTCATTCACTGTAAACCGACAATATACCGTCACTGTAGTACAGTGGAACCAAAATATATCGTCACGGGAGCACAGGCGCATCCCGAGCTCAACATCCAAAATAACCAAAAGTATTCCTGCAACCTAGAGTCTATAGCCATTCAGCTTCCTCGATCCTCATCCTGCAGTAAAAATATGGAGCCCCCGAGGGGGTCAGCAACCCTTGGCTGGTATGGTTAACGCGTAGCCCATCGGCTACCGGGATACGCGCAACTAATTGTCATGATAACATGACATTGATTTTACACAAATAACATATATAGCATAGCAAGAAACATTGCTTAGCAAAACAATACGCATATAGTGAGTACACTTCCCACAACAACAAACCAAGAAGGTTAATCAACATAAGAAGCCTAGAGAATGGTTCACCCTCATGTTAAGCTTGTTACACACACTCATTACCGTTCTGTTAGTCGAACGAGTAACTTAACTCACAGATGGATCGGATATTGTGACCCGAACACACCACACAAACACATGTTCCCACTAAACCAATCATAAGTCAGAATAGGTAAGCTTTAGAGGAAGCTAGCGGGAGATCGAATGCCAAATAAAGGAGGACAATCTTAACATTACAAGAATCTGATACAAATATCTACTCTTATACATACACGCATGACCGGACAACCGGATTCCTCACCCCCAGTTAACACTCGTTAGAAGTTCACTGTTGGAACTCAATAACAAATCACAGCATGTGGTTAAGTCTTGTTAGTCACACACAAGGGGTATGAGTCACACTTCAACAATACAATAATATAAACAACTGTAAACTCGTTACATGGCTTAAGTCTTACAAGGTCATAAACATACAGAAAAACAAACAACACACAAGCCGGTGTAAACCGGTAGGCAACAGACTGCAAGAAAACCATACCTTGGTCCTTGCTTCGACTGGTTTCCACCTTTGGAGAATCCTATACACATTTAGTAACGCCGGTTAATTTAACGTACTAGTCCGTTGATAACTTATTACTTTACATTTCTAGTTATTTTACTTTCACATTTTATTATAACTTTTCACCTTCTAAATTGTCATTATACACCTAACATGCCTTAGACAAACTTATAACATCATTACTTACTAATCCCCATCATTAGGCATCATTATTTAACCTTAAACTATACTTTTCAAGTGGTCCGGGACTTGGTCCTCGGCTAAGGTCCTGGACCGTGTCATTGTAAAACTCTCGGGCTGATTTCAGGTAGTGATCCGGGACTCCATACAGGTCCTATGTCCCGGACCAACATAGGCAAAAACTCTCGGGTTGTTTTTATGGGGTGGTCCGGGACTTCATACAGGTCCTAGGTCCCGGACCAATGTAGGCAAATTCTCTCGGGGGTAAATCAGGGGGTGGTCCGGTACTTCTTACAAAACCTAAGTACCGGACCAAGGCTGTGTAAGAACTCTCGGCCCCTTTTGATGCATGGTCCGGGACATCACCCAAGACCTAAGTCCCGGACCACTGTTACAGATTTTACATTTTGACAATTTCTAAGTCTTGTTGCAATGGCTCTCCTTACCCATAACATGTATAGACTTCCCAAATTATCTTAGGTATGTTCTAATGCCAAAATATCATCTTAAACACACCTAGTTCCTTGTCTAACTTATTACTTAATTTTCTCATAAAATCCACCAACACTTATAACATTTCTTACAAGGTTTCTAAATGGTGTTTCCCACTTATGATAACCACTATCCCAAAATGTTTTCTCCTCACCATAACATCATCTCCTAAGCATCTTTTCTTACCAACCTAACCTCCTAGTTGATGTCTAAGTCCTTTTAGTTTCCTAGAACACCTAAGACATTATTTCTTCTCTAGTCAAACACCTAGACATTTCTAACACTTCCTAGATCACCAAATCTTATTTAAACACTTAGAACTTCTTGTACATTACCTAAATTTTGACATGAACTCTCCTAGAACATTACTAAACCAAAACACATTGTTTTCACATTAAACATCCAAGAACACTAAAATCCATCAAGAACATTCTTGTACACAAAACTTCACTCATTTAACACCACATCACAATATAGTGCATAATTTAAATTGCTTGGCACTTAGGCCCTTAAATGCATAAACCAAAACACTAAATTCCCACATTATATTGCCTTTGACCTGCAAATACATACAACAACACATATGCCTTTTTACTAGTCTCCTTGAGAACATTTTACTAAGTCATTCACCATTGGCTCCTTAGGTATTTAATAAGTATAAGCTCATTTATCCTAAGACACTACAAGCTACATTAGGTTAGCATATTTACCTCTTTTCCTCACAAACTTCTTTCTTGTTTCCTTGATTAAAATCGGTAAGGATGTTTGATTGCTTGTCAACTTCTAAACAATATACAAGTAATGTAATGAGTAACCAAGCTTCATGCTTAATCTCATTGTAAACCCTAGGTTTTACATTGTCTTAAAACATTAAGATGATTGTTTTAACCTTGGTATTGGAAGAGAGTTTAATTATATTGTATCAGAGACGAGGACTCCACCTAGTCCATGAAAGGTTGAAATGAAGCTAGAACAAACATAAAGAACCCCATCAATGGTGATTCTCGGTCAACATCAAAACAAGAAGGAAATGGAGTTTTTATTTGAGTTTCCTTACCTAGAAGCAAAGGAGAACAATTATATGTGAAAAGATGAGCTCAAGCTCCTCCCATGGAGATTCCTCTTGGCACCGAATGGAGCTCTTGGAATTTTGAGAAGACAAGGTTGAAGAGCTTGATGAGACTAGAAGAATGGTGGTCTTAGTTTTTGATTTGGCAAGGTGAGCTAGGAATTACAAGAGGTTGAAGATGAAGAATGATGGTGGTGGTGCTGTTGCAGAACCATGAAAGAGAGGGAGAAGAAGAAGGTTGGTGACGGTGGGAACATGAAAGAAATGAAGAGAATGAAGTTTGAGTTACTTTGGAGATATTTGTAGTTAAAGTAAATAGTGACTTACTTTATTAATTTTGCTTGCTTAATAAACTAACAAGGGGGAGATGACTCACCCTTATAAAAAACGGCCCCCATTAAGTAGTAAGGGGTGTGTTTTGGTCTTTGTTGACTAATTGTCTCACTTATAATGACATATGTTATAACTAGCTTATTTAGTTACTATTCATAAAAACAAGGCACATAGTTGTGAAATTTTTGATTTCCCATTGATTTTCGACTTCACAAATGTGATCTGCTTCGTAGTACCTGTTTAACAGGTAATGATGGACATTTAGCCATTCAAAACCCATTTACAAGACAATTTTTCAAAAATGTGCTTTAAGACTCCTTAAAGCACATTTTGTGTTTAAACTTGTTTTCAAGCTTGGTTTTCTTTGGTAATTGGTTTAGTATGTCCATTAATATATAAATAAGGTCTTGGTAAGCTCATTAGGTCTTAACCAAGCTTATCCCAAGCTTAGAGCACATTTTAGCCCTAATTGACTTTAAGGTATTTATTTGTGTTTTCCATGGTTTAAATTGTTTACTAATGTTTCTAAGACTGTTTTTAGTCTTAATACACCATATTTAAATGTTTAAACAACATACCGAGGTTTGGGGTATTTCAATCTACCCCCCTTAAAAGAACTTTGTCCCCAAAGTTCATACTTCCCACATATCTTAAATATTAGAACACGGGAACACATATAAACAATACTTCCATAACAACATTAACAACATACTTACATAACATCGGACACAAGGTCCAAATAACATAACATCATTCAGACACAACGGTCAGTAACATAACAAGGTAACAACATAACAACATAACATAGACGATGTATTTAAATACACGTCGTATAGACATAACCGAAACGGCTCTACCCCCCTTAAAATAGGGGTACGCCCCGTACCTTATACATATAAATACTAAGAAGTAAACAATGACGGGTACTTCGCCTTCATCTTATCTTCCAGCTCCCAAGTGGCCTCCTCAACGTTCTGGGTAGACCATAGGACCTTCACCAGTCTCACAAACTTATGGCGAGTGTCTCGAGTCTTAGTGTCCAGAATCCGTACGGGAGTCTCCACTGATCGCATGGTCGGCTCTAAGGTTAGCCTTTCATGCTGAAGTACATGAGACGGATGAGACATATACTTCTTCAACTGGGACACATGAAATACATCATGTACCTTGCCCAGCTCGGCGGGTAAATCAAGTCTGTAAGCTACCGGGCCGATCCGCTCCGTCATAACATAAGGCCCCACATATTTCGCGCTCAACTTGCCTTTCTAGCCAAAACGAAACACTCCCTTCATGGGGGATACTCTAAGAAATACCTGATCGCCCATGGCGAACTCCAGGTCCCGTCTGCGCACATCGGCGTACGATTTCTGCCTATCCTGAGCCGCCTTCATGTTAGCCCGGATTTGGCGTACTTCTGCTTGAACTTGTTCCAGATACTCTGGTCCTATAATGACCGTCTCACTCGACTCATCCCAGCATAATGGCGTGCGACATGGTCTACCGTACAAAGCCTGGAAGGGAGACATCTTGATCGAAGCATGGTAACTATTATTGTAACTAAACTCGATCAGATGTAACTTATCAATCCAGCTGGTCTGAAAATCAAGTGCACATGCACGTAACATATCCTCGAGTGTCTGGATGGTGCGCTCACTCTGACCATCTGTCTGTGGATGGAACGCTGTACTTAGCTTCAGCTCGGTACCAAGCGCTTCCCGTGTGGATTTCCAATACCTTGAGAGGAATCTGGTATCCCTGTCAGACACAATTGTTTTCGGTACCCCATGATGTCTTATAATCTCTCTGTCGAAGAGCTCTGCAAGTTTTGCCACTTTCCAGGTGTCCTTCATCGGTATGAATCGAGCCACCTTGGTCAGTCGGTCAACAACAACCCAAATCATATTCAGACCTCCCCTTGTAGGCGGAAGCCCTACTACGAAGTCCATAAAAATGTCATGGAACTTCCACTCAGGCACTGGCATTGGTTGCACCATACCACCAGGCCGTCGGTGCTCAAACTTGACCTTCTGACAAGTGAGACACCTCAATACATAATCATTCACATCTTTCTTCATTCCAGCCCACCAAAAATAACGTTTCATACCCTTATACATCTTTGAAGCTCCGGGGTGAATCGAAGTCGTAGAACAATTGGATTCACTCAGTATGCGCTCCTTCAGCTCAGCGCTACTCCTCGGAATACACAGTCGGCCATTAAGCCTAATCAGGTCATCGTCGTGGAGTCGGAAGTCGTACTTCTGACCCTCGAATGTGCCATCAACAAGCTTCTGCCTGATCTCCAACATATACTGATCCGACATCTGAGCACTCCGCACCTCTTCAACCAAGCCAGTATGAGAGACTAGCGAATGGAGAGAGTGTGCTTGGCGACTCAGTGCGTCAGCTACCACATTTGCCTTACCCTCTTTATACTGTAGATTGATGTCGTAATCGTTTAGAAACTCGACCCACCTTCTTTGTCTCATGTTCAACTCCTTCTGAGTGAACAAGTACTTTAAACTCTTGTGGTCAGAATAAATTGTCACACTTACCCCATACAAGTGATGTCGCCATATCTTCAGTGCGAAGACAATGGCACCCAATTCTAAGTCGTGGGTAGGGTAGTTCTCTTCATGCTTCTTCAGCTGTCGGGAGGCGTATGCTACGACCTTCCCGTGTTGCATCAATACACAACCCATACCTCTGCCTGATGCATCGCAATAGACCTCAAAACCATCTGGACCGTCTGGTAAAGTCAGAACTGGTGCAGATGTCAGAGCATCCTTGAGACTCTGGAAAGAACTCTCGCAGTCATCTGTCCACTCGAATGGAGCATCCTTCTTCATCAAGGAAGTCATCGGCTTCGAGACACTGGAGAAGTCCTTCACAAACCTCCTATAATAACCTGTCAGACTGAGGAAGCTCCAGATGTCGGTAACTGTCTTCGGCCTAGGCCAGGTGCGCACTGCATCAATCTTTGCCGGATCAACAGTGATCCCGGCCTCAGAAATCACATGACCAAGAAAGGATACTTGGTTCAACCAAAACTCACACTTTGAAAACTTAGCATACAACTGATTCTTTCTCAATGTTTGTAACACATTCCTCAGGTGGCTTTCATGCTCACCTCTCGATTTTGAGTACACAAGAATATCGTCAATGAAGACTACCACTGACTTGTCCAACTGATCTTGGAATAAGCGGTTCATTAAGTCCATGAACTTGGCTGGTGCATTGGATAAACCAAATGGCATAACCATAAACTCGTAATGTCCATATCTGGTTCTGAATGCGGTCTTCTCAATGTCACTCTCACGGATGGCAATCTGATGGTATCCGGATCGTAGATCTATCTTGGAGAATACTGATGCTCCTCTCAACTGATCAAATAAATCGTCGATGCGTGGTAAAGGATAACGGTTCTTCACCGTAACTGCATTCAGCTCACGATAATCAATACACAGGCGGAGACTACCGTCCTTCTTCTTCACGAAGAGGACCGGCGCTCCCCATGGTGAAACGCTAGGGCGGATAAATCCCTTGTCAAGTAGGTCTCTCAGCTACTCCTTGAGCTCTGTCATCTCTGCTGGAGCCATACGATAGGGCGCCTTTGCAATTGGTCCGGTGCCCGGAACCAAATCAATCTCAAACTCAACTTCCCGTGCTGGCGGCATGCCCGGCAGTTCCTTAGGAAATACATCAGGAAACTCCGACACTACTGGCACATCTGGGCTAAACTATGGGTCTCTCTCTATGTCCTGGACATAGCAGAGGTATACATCATTCCCTCGTCGTAATTCACGATACATAGCCATGGCGGTGATGATCTGAGTCGAAGGCTCCCTGGGCCTCTGGCGGTAAGATATGGTAACCCCAGACGGACTCCGAAGAAGCAGACGATGCTCGGCACACAGGATTCTGCCCTTGTACCACTCCAACCAGTTCATCCCGACAATCACATCAAAACCAAGTCCCTCGAACTCTATCAAGTCGATCGGAAACTATTCATCTCTAATTTGTACAACAACATCTCGGTGGTAGCGGGTACACCTGATCCGCTCTTTCGACGGGAGAGTGACTAGAAAGTCTGGCATCTCATCACCATCTAACCCCAGCCTCTTCGCAAAAGACAGCGAAATAAATGTGTGTGAGGCTCCGGAGTCGAACAAGATCGAAGCGTCCACACCATTGACTGGAAAGGTACCGGTGAGGATTGAGCCGCTCTTGCAGGCTTCTGCCTCATTGCAGACACTCAGTATACCTCCCGTTCCGAGTGCACAGCCTAATTCATTGGCAAACTAATAAGTATTTGGTAATAACACGGTTGACATTCTTCAAACAACTCCACTTTATTCATTAACACACTCCTTACAACATACGTTGGTTTACATTGTCAACATAACTAACACATACAACATCCTTAACATACACCGGTTTAACACATTACATAATTTTACAAGGTTTTAAAACTGTCTGAAGGTCAAATTCAAACGTCCGGGTTTCATGTGTGTGGCATTGATCACTGCCGATGGTGCGGTATTCAGTTTGATCTTCTTGATGCCATGATATAGCATCCTTGACTGCCCACCCATGATTAACACATCTCCTGATTTCAACACTAGCTTCTTTGCGAGATCAGCACGCTTCTGCTCGCCGTACACAAACACTGCGGTATCAACAATGGACCAAGACACCACGGGTACTCCCTTACTTAGAGACTCGGGTGACTCGTCCTTATCTTGGTGTAACCCTAACTGTCCACCCTTCTGGTAGAAGTTCACAATACATAAATCTGCTTTCACACTTGGTATTGAATCTGATTCAACTTGCAGAGCAATTCCCACGGCGTGGTTAACGACCGCAAGGAACTCCTCAGGTATCATCGGTACAGTTGCCCCATCTTCAGCTCGCACTTCATGATATGTCTTGGTGTAAGGATTCCAGTCCTTACCCATGCACATCATCTTCAATTTCATTCTCGATCCACTCGGGTATTCGGGTGTGTAGAAACCTCCTGGTGCTGCTCCCAGTTCATTGCATTGTCTGATGATGTGGATTTGTGCTTCCGGTGTCAGGTATCCATTTAAGAGTATCATACCTGGTTGGATGACCTGACATTGCTCCATTGGAAAGTCGGTGATGTTGATGGTGGTTTCTTCAGGGTTTGGTGTGGGTGGGATTGGATAACAAATATTGAAGGCTCCTTTAAGTTTAGAATTATCTAATTAGGTGACTTTCACATTATACTTTAATTCTTTACTCACATGGTAGTACACTTGGACTCACTAACACACATGCATGAAATGCGGTATGCAATCACTTATTTCACCCAACAGTTTAGGCGGTACCTGGTCTAGAAGAGGGCCCTGGCGCCTCAGACCGGTCCACCACATTCAGGGTGGCCTTGCTAGGTCCCGACCCTTTCCCCTTCTGGGAATCAGTGTTCCTCTAATTTGTGGGTGGCTGGTTAGCCGACTTCGGGCCTTCGATGGTCGCTGTGGCCTTACCCTTCCACTGCCCCTTGGGCTTATTGACTCTGCTGTTAGGTTCCGGTAACACTCATAGTCGCGGTGACCCCACTTCTCGCAGTAGCGACACTGCACGTCATTCCCTTTGCAGTCCTTGCCGGGGTGGTCTCCGTTACACCACTTACAGTAGTAGTGGCGCTCCGGTCCAGAACCCGTGTTGGCTGCTATCACAATACACAATCAATACTCACTTCATATCTTATCAACATACACTTCAACTTGACACACATGATTAAGTAATTACCCTTGGGCGGGTAAGAGCGTAGGGGTTTCGCCGCATATGCATATGTGAGCTTCAGTGGCTCCTTAGCTGTGGTGGTTTGGGCTTGGCCCTTGTCACCCTGGTGCTGACTCTTCTGGGGCTGAGGGTAGGGCTTCTTTTTCTTTCCTCCCCCATACCCCTGCGAACTCTGGCCCTCGCTCGTGGCCTTGCGCTTGTGCACATTCTCCTCGTCCCTCAGACGGACGGTGATCTCAACCTTGGCAGCGGCATGATAGCACTCCTGAATTTAGGACGTCAGTCATGCCCCGCAAATAACTCACAACTCACATTAATATTCACTTATGGATTACACTTATCACATCACACTTCATTCAAATTACCTGCAAGGTAGTATACTCAGCTGGCCCCATCCCGTAGCGAAGACGGTGGCTGAGACCGTTGTAGAAACGGTTCACCAGTACCCGGTTCGAGTATCCCAGGTCCGGTAACAGGTGGATAAGGCCAGTGAAAGCGATGTAGTAGTCATCAACCGACATCTTATCCCCCTGCCTCAGGCTATCCAGCTCCAGGCGCTTGGCCTCTTGTACATGCACAGGATAATACTTGGCTCGCAGCAGAGCCGTATACTCTCTCCAACCAAACTGAGGATCCGTCATCCGGTCCTCTCTCACAAGCTTCCACCAACTTTGTGCCGAACCCTTCAGGTAGTAAGCGGCAAGACGGACCTTGGCTCCAGCAGGCACATCCAAGGTCTCGTAGGCGGTCTCCAACTCGGAGATATACGCCTCCAGCTTACGAGGGTCGGTCTCCCCATTAAACGACGGGGGTCTCAAATCAGCTAACGCCTTGACCCAGTTGGTCTTTCGTGGCGGTGGCGGTGGTGGTTGAACTTCGGGCTGTTGCCCCTGCTGAATCGCAGCTACTAACTGTGGGACTATCTGGGCTACGGCGGCCGCTACAGCATCGGCCATGACTTGTGCCGTAGGGTTCTCTCCCTGGTTCCCGGTATCACCATTGCCGTGCCCGCGGCCTCGACCTCGTGGTCTACCTGACATCTGAATTCACACGAACATTCATTAGCATTATGTTTTCAAACTTTTCGGTCCAACAGTTGTGACATCTTCCCGACAATAAGGTATCTCCACACTTAGTTAGTGGTTATCCTTTACACAACTGCTCACTTAGGTAACTGTGGTTAGGTTTCCTAACTCGATATATTCCTAAGCTCGGTATTCTAGTCATCAGAGTGATACTTCGCTCTGATACCACTTTTAGTAACACCCCTACTACGCGTTTAACCATAATTGAAATCACAGCGGAAATAAACAGCTAAACAATAACTAACGGTTCGGTGCTACAACGCCGTTAACCACCCACGTGGTTAACAAGGCAGAATAAATACAAGTGTACCGGTCTGATGATCAGACTCCCGAGCATAGAACTAAAACCATAAATACATCATATACAATACCGAGTACTTAATTACATTCATTCACTGTAAACCGACAATATACCGTCACTATAGTACAACGGAACCAAAATATATCGCCACGGGAGCACAGGCGCATCCCGGGCTCAACATCCAAAATAACCAAAAGTATTCCTGCAACCTAGAGTCTATAGCCATTCAGCTTCCTCGATCCTCATCCTGCAGTAAAAATATGGAGCCCCCGAGGGGGTCAGCAACCCTTGGCTGGTATGGTTAACGCGCAGCCCATCGGCTACCGGGTTACGCGCAACTAATTGTCATGATAACATGGCATTGATTTTACACAAATAACATATATAGCATAGCAAGAAATATTGCTTAGCAAACAATAAACATATAGTGAGTACACTTCCCACAACAACAAACCAAGAAGGTTAATCAACATAAGAAGCCTAGAGAATGGTTCACCCTCATGTTAAGCTTGTTACACACACTCATTACCGTTCTGTTAGTCGAACAAGTAACTTAACTCACAGATGGATCGGATATTGTGACCCGAACACACCACACAAACACATATTCCCACTAAACCGATCATATGTCAGAATATGTAAGCTTTGGAGGAAGCTAGCGAGAGATCGAACGCCAAATAAAGGAGGACAATCTTAACATTACAAGAGTCGAATCTGATACAGATATCTACTCTTATACATACACGCGTGACCGGACAACCGGATTCCTCACCCCCAGTTAACACTCGTTAGAAGTTCACTGTTGGAACTCAATAACAAATCACATCATGTGGTTAAGTCTTGTTAGTCACACACAAGGGGTATGAGTCACACTTCAACAATACAATAATATAAACAATTGTAAACTCGTTACATGGCTTAAGTCTTACAAGGTCATAAACATACAGAAAAACAAACAACACACAAGCCGGTGTAAACCGGTAGGCAACAGACTGCAAGAAAACCATACCTTGGTCCTTGCTTCGACAGGTTTCCACCTTTGGAGAATCCTATACACATTTAGTAACGTCGGTTAATTTAACGTACTAGTCCGTCGTTAACTTATTACTTTACATTTCTAGTTATTTTACTTTCATATTTTATTATAACTTTTCACCTTCTAAATTGTCATTATACACACCTGACACCCCCGAATAATAAACAATAATTTAACGACGAGCCTAACGGTAATACGAGATGTCTACGCAGCGGTTTCCAACTTCATCCGGGTGTCACAGATGCCAACCACCCATGTGGTTGACAGACCACAATACCAACTCTAAGTTACGGTCTGTATGACTGAAAGTCCAACCTTAACGAAGTCCAAATACAACATAAAAGATACAAACCGAGTACCGAGAGTCTACAACATAAGTTCTTAATCCAACAACATAAACTGAAAGTGCAACCCATACATTAAAAGCATACTACTAAAAGCCTTGCCCAGATGGACTACCCCCATGGTAGCCATCCCGCCTACGCTCCGTTATCGTCTGGCACAAGACCTGAAAAAAATTTGGGTGTAAAGGACTCAGCAAACTACGCTGAGTATGAACGTGTGAATCCCGCATGTTACCGGGCCACACGACTAATTGGTCGAATATTATTAAGTCAATTTACATGCTATCATAAAGCAGTAAAGCACACATCAGCACATCATGATATCATACACACTCATCGGTAGCATAACAATATCAATAAGCAACCAAGCACAACTTGCAAGTAGCATAGCAATGTCAATAAGCAACCAAGCACAACTTGCAAGCACGTAACTCAGCACAATAAGCTGCTAATGTAGCAGCAACAATCAAGTAACTTATAGGATGTGTGCGTAGGTACATTATACCGTCGATCCTCGCTATGGGATCATTCAAGAGGTTGCGTATTGTTTTCTTGTATACCCATTACATATGTTTTCCTTTCTTCTCTTGCACCGAGTCAGGGGATATAGATTAGATCCCGAGACTTTGTTATCTAGGTGCTATTCATTCCTTGTTTTCTTAAAGGATCACGTTTGTGACTTTCTCTTGTTTGCTTGGTCTCATTACACAAGTTTTCCTTTATACTCTGGCACCGAGTCAGGGGATATAGATTAGATCCCGAGACTTCATTATGTAGGTGCTAATCGTTCCTTGTTTTCTTAAAGGATTATTTGTGAATTCTTTTATCACCGCACGTTGGAGGTCGTCTCCTCCATAGCTAATCCCTCATTCCTGGCGTCATGCACCGAGAAAGCGGAGTCGCCTCTTGACTCCAGGATAAGCTCCACCAAGTTGTCACTCTCCCATTCTCGACGTCATGCGTCGGGAAAGCGGAGTCGCCTCTAGACTCCAGGATGTGCTCCACATAGAAGGGCGAAGGATCTGATGCAGATACCAACTCCCGAATATTCCATACCGCGCGGCCCGAGATGTCGTCTTCCCGGGTTATCCTCATGTCCCACCATTTGGTACTTCTCGTTTCGTTCTCATTATAGTCTCGACACCATAGTGGCACTGGTGGAACGGAAGCCTTTAATGACGGTGGTTTAATCACGGCTTTAACAGAAACCGTAATTAATATGAAGGCCGGAGTTAATTAACGACGTTTATTGAATTAACCGTAAGCAATAATCGATCGGAGGTAGGCGCGCCTTTTTTATGACGGACTTTAGATGACGGTTATCAGTGAAACCGTAATCTAAAGTCCCGTGTTGACGCGCACTTTACGGTCAACGGACTTTAGATTACGGTTTACTAATAACCGTCAGCTAAAGTCCGTCCTAAAAAAGGCGCGCCTACCTCCGACTGATGGTCAACGACGTCATTTTCACCTGACGCCAAATATTTCCCGTGTTATTTGATTTTTTCGACGCCGCGCGTAATCTAAATTATAGTTAACGACGTCGTTTATCAGTGTATTTTAGATTAAACATAACTTTATATTAATGTGTTACATATGTTTGATCGAATAAGACTCATGGCTTAATGGCCGTGGGTACATGAGTCAACACCATCTATCTTGAGTTCGAAACCCAGCATAGGCCAAATAATTTTCGCGCTATTTTTTTATTTCGTTACACTTTAGATTACGGTTCTTTAGGAACCGTCATTTAAAGTGTGACTTTACATTACGGTTTTCATGTAAACCGTAATCTAAAGTCCTTTTAACTACAACATTTGCCCGTTTACTCTGCACACTGTACTTACAGTAACTCTTCTTTCGCGCTATCTTCCTCACTGAAATCGCCTCCTCTCTCCCGTCACCTTGCTAACGGCCATCGCCGCCGTCGCTCCCACCACCTTTGTCACTCCCATCGCCGCCGGTCACCACCCATCTACCACTGGTCTCACCGTCGACCTCTCTATCGCGTATTGGGTATGCGATCGATTGATTGTCGTTTTTTTCTAACTTTGTTCATATACATGCATTTCGATTGCAAGTTCTAACCTCGTTTCTATCGAATCCTGAGAGTGTAATGGCAAATGTTCTAACCTTGTTCATATATTTGTGCCCAGATTCACAGTTAATTGCAACCTAGTTCGTGGGCTGATTTCTACACTACTTGCCCACTTCGGTGCTTAGTAACGGTAATTTTGCAAAGCAAACTGTAAACTGCTGTATTTATTTATTCTTAGCATTTAGTATTACAATTAATAAATAATAGTGTAGTTTTAAAAATGCTACTACTTAAAACTGCCACAGGAAAGAAAGTAAGTTCAAGTATATTACCGATTCCTGAAAATAGCTCATTTTCAACTGCTCAATCTGCTATGCCAGATGCTCTCTGTTTGATTCACAATCTGTGACAGGAATCAACAATGCTATTGTTATAACCACCAGAAAGAATAAGATGAGTTTCGGTATTTTAATGGTTCTAGAATGACTAGTTTCAGTCCTTCAATCTGAAGTACTGCAGAGAAGGTCATAAATAAACTTCATATATAGTAGAATAAGATAAGTTTATGTATGTTACTAGTTCTAGATGGTGCGTGCAAATTTGACTTTGATAAAACTGATTTGGAGACGTTAGAAATATAGGGGAGATGCTGTCGATTTTTTTCCGCGGTTTAGCTAGCATTTAACCTTGATTTTTTGATGAATTCTAATGTTGTCGTTTTTCATTTATGCATCAGGACTACGACTTTATTTTGGCTTCCGACCTCAACCGTCTTAGCATCGGCTAATCGTCTACCAGAGGTAAGATTTACATATATACATATAATATTTGACAAACTACCAAATAGTTATCCGCCCAAGATATACCTAATAGAGGTATATCTTCGGCAGTCCCTGTCGGGACTGTCCATGATTGTTAAATCTCACACCTAGGGTGTGAATGTGTTTTTAATTGTACTTTATTGATTATTTCAGCAGTATCTCTTTATTGTTCTTCGAATGCATATATTATTGATTAATATCATAATATCGTGCATTTGAAGAACTGTAGGGAGATGCTGCCGAAATTTTCAATAAATTACATATTAAAAACACGTTCACCGGTGGGATTTAATACTCATGGATGGATTTAGGTTGATAAGATACAAAAGTGTAAAGACTCTGCCACGGGTGACGGTATGAAATGGCTGCCTTCATATAAATAGCTAGAAGGAGATGGAACGTTCGTGGATTTACAGCGGAAATTTGGACGACAAGTTTTTAGAAGGAGTTGATAAGTTATGCACGGTGTTGGCGAACAATCTGAAACCTACAGACAAGGGATACATATTTTGTCCGTGTATCGACTGCCAAAACAATCTGAGATATCGCGGCGTTGAAACAATTAAGGAACATCTGATCCGCCGCGGTTTTACAAAAGATTTCCAAGACATAATCCGATGGCATGGTCAGAGTGCGTTCGATGTTATTAAGCCTGACGAAGGGGATAATGGTCAGGCAAACACAGAAACAGAACTTGGAGATGATACAGTTGCTGGTGATCCAGAAGACGTTACAGCGAACGTTGAGCCAGATTTCTGGGATGATGACATTGAGACTATGCTCGAAGATGTGGAACGACATTACTCTAACACGCCAGACAAGCATGAAAATTTGTTGGATTCATCCAAAACACCGTTGTACCCCGGGTGTGACCCTACAAAGTTAAGCAAGTTGAGTGTCGTCCTCAAGCTATTCAACTTGAAAGCGAAACATGGCTGGAGCGACGTAAGTTTCACTGACCTCCTGGAACTATTGAAATACGTTCTTCCGGTGGACAACGTTTTACCAACGACTACGTACTCAGCCAAAAAAATGATGTGCCCAATGGGTATGGGGTACCAGAAAATTCATGCTTGTCCAAATGGTTGCATGCTGTTTTGGAAATCGGATGAATTTGCTGAAAGCTGTTCAGCATGTGGAGCGTCACGGTATAAGAAACAACAAACTCACATCAGCGGTAGTAAGAAAGGTTCACCAGCTAAGGTACTGTGGTACCTGCCCATCATTCCAAGGTTCAGACGTTTGTTCTCCATTGAGAAAGACGCAGAGAATCTTCGGTGGCATTCAGTTCACAGGAAAAAGGATGGCAGATTGAGACATCCCGCTGATGCACCACAGTGGAGAAACATAGACGTAAAATTTCCTGAGTTTGGTAACGAACCGAGAAACCTAAGGCTAGGCTTGTGCACGGATGGGATGAACCCTTACGGTACTTTGAGTAGCATACACAGTACCTGGCCTGTGCTTTTGGTTATTTACAATCTACCGCCGTGGTTATGCATGAAACCAAGACACATCTTGTTGTCTTTGTTAATATCTGGTCCAAAGCAACCGGGCAACAAAATTGACGTATTCCTACAACCTTTGATAGAGGATCTACAACTCTTGTGGAATGAAGGGGCTACGGTTTACGACTCATTCAGTAAAGAGGACTTCAATTTGCGTGCTATGTTGTACTGCACAATCAATGATTTCCCCGCCTATGGTAATCTTTCAGGCTATTCAATCAAGGGGGCGTTGGCGTGTCCGATTTGTGGTGAAAACACTTGTAGCATTCGCTTGAAACATAGTGGGAAAACCGTGTATATGGGCCACCGAAAAATGCTTCCAAAAGGACATAAGTATCGAAAGATGGCGAAAGAGTTCGATGGGAAAACTGATCACAGCATGGCGCGCCAGCCTTTGACAGGTACAGAGATTTACAAAAAGTTGGATAATATTGTGAACAACTTCGGGCCGCCAACCAAAAGTGGTGAAAAAAGTGTCTGGAAAAAGAAATCAATATTTTGGGAACTAGTACTAGCGGCATCTGGAGGTTAGACATTGTATCGATGGGATGCATGTCGAGAAGAACGTGGGTGAAAGTATCACTAGCACCTTTTGAACATAAAAGGAAAGACAAAGGATCATTTGAAAGGAAGAAAAGATTTAATTGAGTTGGGCATACGCACAGAGCTTGGCCCGCAAGAACGTGGAAAACGCACATTCTTGCCTCCTGCCTGTCACACTCTGTCTAAAGAAGAGAAACATAGTCTATGCAGTACCCTTTACAACATCAAGGTGCCATCAGGTTACTCCTCAAACATAAGAAACCTAGTGTCCATGACAGATTTCAAATTAGTAGGAATGAAATCTCACGATTATCATGTCCTACTTCAAGAATTTTTGCCAATTGCACTACGTGGGATCTTGCCGGATGCTGTCAGACACACAATCACAAACGTCAGTGTCTTCCTCAAATCCATTTCGTCTAAGGTTCTTGATGTGGACACTCTGTCTAAATTACAAAAGGATCTTATTGTGACAATGTGCCAGCTGGAGATGTATTTTCCTCCATCGTTCTTCGACATAATGATACATCTCCTCGTGCATCTTGTAAGAGAGATTCTGATGTGTGGTCCTTTGTACCTTCGCTACATGTATCCGTTCGAAAGGTACATGGGTGTCCTGAAGAAGAAAATGAAGAACCGTCGTCACCCAGAGGGTATTATAGAGGGCACTATCACAGAGGAAGTTGTAGACTTCTGCACCAATTACCTAGAAGGTGTCGATACCATTGGACTTCCACGTTCTAGACACGAGGGCAGATTGAAGGGTGTTGGCACGGTTGGAAGGAAACTGAAAAGAATTGACATAGACACTCTTAACAAAGCTCATTTAGTTGTGCTAAGTCATCTTGAAGATGTTGAACCATACTTTGATGAACACTTGTGTGTTTTAAGAGCACAATATCCAAACATGAGTGACGTTAGACTACAAAATGAGCAGAATAGGACATTTGTCCGATGGTTCAAAGAGAGAGTGTTGTCCGATCAGTCCACGAATGTGCCTGAACTGATTAAAGTAGTTGCATTTGGACCAAATCTGGATGTAATTTCTTATGAGGGGTACGATGTCAACGGATTCACCTTTTTCACAGAACGTCAGGATCAGAAGTCAACGAATCAAAACAGTGGTGTAGAGCTTGAAGCTTATCAAAACTTATATGACACGGTGTCGTGGGTCATAGTCCTGTCTCAGTACAACAATCATATTTCGGTGTTATACAAGACATCTGGGTATTGGACTACAACAGCTACGAAATGTGTGTTTTCCGCTGTAACTGGGTTAACAACAATCATGGCTACCGTGAGGAGGAGCATGGTATGAAACTGGTTGATCTGTCTAGAGCTACTCCCACGGTTGAGCCATTCGTTGTTGGGACGAAGGTTAAGCAGATATTTTATGTAACTGATCCCTGTAATCCTAGATGGTCTGTTGTGCTTAAAGGGAGAAGAGGAATAGTTGGTGTGGATGGTGTGGTTGATGAGGATGAGTATGATGCAGAAGATGAACCTCCAACTGTTCCTATTTCATTGGAAGAGGCTGAGGTCACAGGTCATCGTGAGTATATACGATCAGACCATAACGAGGGAATGTGGGTTGAGAGATAATGGTGTATGTAAGTTATTACTATAAAAATTTATATGAAATTAACACTCTTTTATTTATTGCTTGTTTATGACCATTATGAAATGCTTAATTTAATTCAAATTGTATTTCAATCCTTGCAGGCATGGCTGATCAGGACATGGCTGATGAAGAGTTCGATTTATTTTGTCGTAGGAGGAGGAAAATGAGCAGCAAATGGTACCGGTCCCATCTACATCTGCCGCTGCTGTGTTGCCCCATCCACATCTGCCGCTGCTGCTGTTGGCCCTTCCATGAGTGCACCTTCTACGAGTGCTACTCAGAGACCCAGAGGTAGAGGTCCGACCCGTGGGTTGAAACTGCAGAAACCGGATCAGATTAGTCTTCTGTGGGACCAGTATGGGAGGTATGGTGGGGGCAGCAGGTCAGAGTTCGCTAGTATGCTAGGGACTCTGGCCAGATCACATTGCTGCATCAACCACACATGGAAACAAGCCAGAAGAAAGAAGAAGTAAGGAGACCATCTGGAAGAAGGTGCAAGAACGGTACAAGATCCCAGAAGAAGTGAAGAAGACCGTTCTTTCTTTGGTGGCCGGCAAAGCTAAATCATTCCGCCACTACTTGGTTGAGCATTGGATCAACAGGGTGCCCCCACGTGAGCCTCCGCCGTATGTTGTGTACAATGGCATGATCACTGAAGAGGAGTGGAAGGAGTTCGTTGAGCGGCACGCCACCCCCGAGTTCAGGGTATGTTTGTGTGTACTCTTTTCTTAATTAATGCTCATAATGCTTTATCCCTGATTTTCTAATTAATTTCCTGTTGTACTTTCTTAACAGCAAGTACAAGAACAAGCACGGCAAAACCGTGAAGCTAATCTCTACCCCCACACCATGGGACGAAGGGGATATGTGGGCAGCCTCGAGGGATGGAAAGAAGCTGGTTTGCTGACACGGAGGAACGAGGATGGAAGTGAATGCCCGATCGAGGATGTCTCTGAGGCGAGGAGGGTGCAGATGTACATACTGGGACGCCAGAAAACGACCAGCGAAGGTCAGAGGATATTTCCTAATGCTGCGATGGAACAACTGGCTAACCAAATTGTAAGTATTTGAAAGTAGCTGTTAAATAATTTACTTATATACTCAAGTGTTTGTTGATCTTAAATTTCATTAACTTCTTTGAAAATTGGACAGTACGAAGCGGCACAGAGAGGAGAAGTAGACTTACACGCTCCTCCTTCTCAAGACGACGCGCTAATCAAATGCTTGGGAAGAAGGATCACCCGGGGCGTGTTAGAGGATTTGGGGGAGAAGTACGTCAGAAGAACGTATTCCCGCCATCTGCTAGGAAGGGTCAGATGAGTGCTGCTGAAGTCGAGGCGATGGTACGTAAGTTCGCTGCTGAGCGCCAAGCTAATGACGAGAAACAGGCTGCTGAGCGCCGGGCTATCGAGGAGAGGCTGCAGGAAGCGTTGAATGCGATTGCACATGCGACTACTCAGCAGCAGCAGCTAGATCCTCCTCGACTGTCTTCCTCGTCTAGTTGTGCTCCGGCCGCTGACCCGTACCCGTTTGCCAACATCCAGGTTAACTTTGTTTAACTATTTTTCTCCTAAAATAAAGTTATTTAAATAGTATTAGATTGGACTCACTTATTTATTTCACGTATTATCTCTGTTTATTAAAGGAGCAAAAAAAATGTCGTCTCCAAATACCATTAGACGGGCACCCTGTAGATGCGGCCTACGGGACGGTGTTGCCATCAGGTCCACTCACGCTCATCAGTTTCGTACGTCTACCCCCATTCTACGCGTGTGACCTTGGACCTGATAGTTGATGGATTTGAGCATGCATACCTTCCGATGGCGTTTGACAACAAATGCACGCTGATCGAAGCGAAGGGAGACATATTGCCCTGGCCAGCATGTTATATTGTTGTCACCGATGAGGTAAGACTGTTTGACAACCATTTAGTATCTAATAAAATGCATTATTTAGCATTAAGTGTCTAATCTAATCTATTATAGATCCCTGAGCTTCCTCGCCGCGTAACCCGGCCCAGACTAGAAGAGACCAGCGCGCCGGCGAATCCTGAGATCCCTGAGCTTCCTCGCCGCGTATCCCGGCCCAGAGAAGAAGAGATCTGCGCGCCGGCGAATCCTGTCAGAAGTACAAGGGTATGTTCTAGATAAATGTTTAATGTTACTATAATAATCAATTAGTAATTATCTTTACATTTATGCTTTACTGTTTGTGTGTGAAGGGTAAGAATCCAGTGAGTCGGGGTGCGAAAGGTAAGAATCCAGCGCCCGTCCGGGGTCGCACCAGGACTTCTGAGGCGCCTAAAAATAAGCTCGCACTGCCACAAAAACTTGTTAATGTTTTGGGGGCCAAGCAGATGAATCTCTACGACAAGATCATGTTGAAGTCATCTCAAACTAACAACTTCATGATGACGCTTCCAAAGTCGATGTTTCACTACGAAGAAGATATGATGACGGCAATCAACTTTGAGGACATCAGAGAGATGATGTGTGGAGATTATCTGAACATTAACATTATTCAAGCTTATCTAAAGTAAGTGTTCTTTCCTCATACTGTAAAAACATATAGAATAAGTATCTATGAAGTTGCATTGGCTAACTTTTTATAGTACATGTGATATAATAGATGTCTGCTTGAGAGATGTGCTGAGAAGGACATGACCTCCATTACTGCGGTGTGCCCGGAGCGTTTATCGTACGACTCAGTCACTAGGGACCCGGGGAGGTTTTGTGAATACATGATTCATTGCTTCAATGTTGTTGATCAACAGAATAAATTATTCATTCTAATGCCGTATCACCAAACGTGAGTTCTAATATAAAATTACATACTAATTAGCTAACTTTTTACCTTCATTTCTCATTTCATTTTGTATTTGACATTGTAGCCACCACTGGGCTTTGTTTATATTCTGCGCTGCCACCGCTACTCTGCTCGTTCTAGATCCACTAGGGCAGTGGACAGAATTCAACACTGAAGACTTAATCAAAGAGTAAGTTTTTATTACTATTTAATGTTTGTAAGTTTTTTGAACCAAAATTAATGTACTTGTTCATTTTGCTAAACGCTTTTGTTAATATATGTAACAGTTGTTACAAAAAAACCCCTCAGGGAGAGTTTGGTGATTTGACCGTCGATTACATCAAGGTTTGGTAATTCATGTATTTCATTCGTGCTGCTATTATCTTTGTACAATTGTTTTACATTTGTGAATTTTGGTGATTTAGTGCCCTACCCAAAAGGATTCTAAGAGTTGCGGGTACTACGTGATGCGGTATATGTACGAGTTCTGCGGGTACTTCCCAAGTTTTAAGAATGATATAGACAAGGTAATACGAACGCTGTCTTGTATTTAATTCTTTCGGCAGATTTTTTGTGTCTTTATCTTAATCTCATTATGTGTTCCATTCCTTTTCTTGTTGCAGATTAAAGAGCATTATGCCAGATTCAAGACTTATGCTCCTGCCGACTTGTTGCATGTCAGAGAGAGCATGGCAGCCATGTTTATGAGAATGGAGTGGTAGACTAGCTAGCTCTGATGCTGCTATCATGGATTTTGTTTTTTACAGTTTTCTGCACCGTTTTTGTACTGTTTTACGCTTCTGTTTTATGCTATTTCTTGCTGGGAGTCATCCTAGCTGTATCTACCATGTATAGGTTACACTGCTACCTTTGTAGCCCTCTGATTCTGTTAGTTGCTGCTGCTGTAACAGATTATATTTTTTGTAATGAATTGCTAGCTGTTGTAACAGATTCTAGCTGTTGTATTGAATATTTCTGTTGCAATTGTGCGCAGAGAATGAATTTGCAATTGTTATCTCTGTTGCAATTGTGTAACAGATTGAATATGCAATTGAATATGTTACAGATTTTCGATCTGGTGCTTATTAGATGTTATCTCTGTTGCAATTGTGCGCAGAGAATGAATTTGTGTTGTTGGTATTTGATTCAGGTGGTTCAATTGTGCAGTTTCTGCCCTCTGTTGCTTATCTGTTACAATTCTGTCTCTGTTGCAATTGTGTAGATTTGTAAAAAAAAATAATAAAAAAAAATACACTTTAGATGACGGTTCTAACAATAACCGTCATCTAAAGTCCTTTGGCGCGCGCGCCAAAAGACTTTAATGACGGTTATTTCCAAAACCGTCATCTAAAGTGTCGACTTTACATTACGGTTATTGGTAAAACCGTGATCTAAAGTCCTTCGGCGCGCGCGTGCCAAAGGACTTTAGATCACGGTTTTACCAATAACCGTAATGTAAAGTCAATGACACGCGGGCCGGAAAAGGGCCTTTAATTACGGTTTAAAACCGTAATTAAAGACGTCGCCATCTTTATTGACGCCCGCGTAGATTACGATCCACAACCGTAATTATACACGGTTTTGGACCGTAATTAAAGGGTTCCGTTCCACCAGTGGTGTCATCAGCGGTCCTCTATAGTTAGAGAGGAGTTTTCTCTTTGTATAGTTCTTTTGTTTGTCCACGTGGTTCGTCATGTCCCACCAATTGAGATTTGCTCTTCATTATCATTAATGAATAGACACCATAGTGGGTGTCATAGTACGTCCTCCATAGTTAGGGAGGAGTTCTCCGCATAGAGTTTTCTTTGTTTTCATAGTTCGTTGTGGTTCTCGTTTAGTTTTCCCTTTATGTAGTTTCTTTGTTTACATAGTTCGTTGTGTTTCATCTCAAAGTTCCATAATGCGAAAGGGACTAAACTATTGTGTGCGCGCAAGTAATATGCAACAACGATATAACAATCACATAGGCAAGATAGGCAATCAATCCAATTTCATGCTTAAATCTTATAGTCATTTTCACACACAAGGCACACAGCACACAAGCCGTGTAACACGGCAACATACGAACCACACATGTCCATACCTTAAAAATAGTTGTCACAGATATTTGCAAAGGTTTCCCCCGCTGCTCGTGGGACTCACTCCTGTAATGATTATTCGAACGGGTTAGATCGTTCGATCATGCGTTATTATTCGCAGTTCATAATGTTTGGCCTAGTCTTAGGTGTTATAGTTGCCAATGTTAGACCTACTTTATCCGTTTGGTTTGGATCCATTGTGTAGCCAAACAGTAACATTTAAGGTAACTCGATCTTGTCCCAATATAATCCTAGACTTCGTATTACTAAGTCTTCACGTACCAACATCTAACCCACTCCGAATTAACTCTTAGTTCCCTAGTTAACACTTAGACCATCATTTTTGCCCTATCACATCTTAGCCTTCGCTAGTTGTTGGTTACTTCTACCATCTCGGTTGTTAAGGTGATTTACTATCCTCTTGTTACCGTTTACTACCAATTAACACTAAATTGCTAAAGAATACTACTTAACTCCCCGTTCACTTTATGTGGGTTGACGTACTCCATCCTAACCATATTCCAAATTGTATCCCTAAACAATTACCAATGCTTCTAGGTCCATCACTCACATGCCCGGCCCATTATCTATGCCACTCTTTTACTGTCCTAACCTTAGTTATTATACTAGCGTATCCTTAGGCAATAAACGTGACAATTCTGTCAAGGTTGTACAGGTAGCACCACAAGTTTTCAGCGTTAAACTAACCAAGTTTTCAACACCCTATTAATCAACCATTCCTCAGTTGTCTAGCTAGTTCTTTTGGTTGTTTTATTTTTTTGTATTTTTTCCCCAAGTCCCCTATCACTATCCCTTTAGCGCCAATGCATAATTGTCCAGACTTACAACAACGGATCCTCTGCTTTCTCTTATCAAATCTGTCGCACAACTCCTTAGTCATTGAACTACATTTCTTAATCGTTTTCCTCCTAGTCATTTAGTGGCATTGTTTCCTAAGTTAATCAGAGGGTTTTTGTCCTATAAATATCAGCTAATACTTCCTAACAACGGCACTCCACTCCCGCAGAAAGCGTACCAGGTTTACAATTTAAGTGCCTTAGTTTTTCCTTCTTATTTTGCTAACATACTTCTAAGCTGACTTTCATCCGTAACACTAGTCCATTCTAGGCATGTTTTCCCCACTCTCTCACATTATACTCATGATTATAACACTCAAATTTTTCATAACCAAACAAATCCTTCCCGGCTATGATTTAATAGAATCCCACCCCTAAAATCACCTTCCTGTTCATTAATTGGCTAGATTTTTCCTTAGCCACTCACTACATTATTTAATTGGTTTCTTTTCCTGGGCAGTTAATGGCATACTCTCCTAAGTAGCTTATTAGCTCGTTACACATGGGGCACTCTCACACATTCCGGCAGTATTCATGCAAGACTTAAACCTCATAAAGCTTGTCGTTCTGCCTACTAACCATCTAGTAATATCAGATTGACATTCCTAACCTCCTAGGACATCTTAGGCATTAAAATGTGACAACTCCTAATTCCATCCCAAGACTAGTTTCTGTCGAAAATAGCAGAACACATTTAGTTTTTGTTGGCATTCATTTAATCAAACTTTCAGCACCTAACACTTAGGCATCATACGGTTTTGACTAGGACTCTCCTTTGGTTACTTAGTGACGTGGTTTCACCATTCTCTTAGCATTATTTACAGGAAACACCACCCAAACTTTCCAGAATAACACCACAACTTAATGGCAACCAGGCAAGAACTACCACTCAGTAACAGCTCTCAAAACACCATCTTGCTAATTCACCAACCCATCGTATAAACTGATTTAGTTTAGTAGTTAATAGCTTAGTAACCATGGATCTCTCCTACTATTTTCGGTAACTCCTAAGCACATTTTAAACCATTAGACTTGGTGTTTAGGCCACCTTTTCCGCCAGATATTCTCTTACAACAGATAGCCCTTTTCAGTTCATTTTTACAGGATTAACCAAGTAGTTTCAACCATAATTTTACACGAAGGTAAGCATAGGTTTAGGGTATGAGTTTGGTTACCATCTTGGGTTTCCTTTCAGATTTTTTTGTTGGCGGTTTTGTGTGAGGGCCCTTGGCTTTACAAACACATGGACTGCACAGAAAAATTCAGGTTAGGTGATGTCTGTAGTGGCAAGAAAACAGATAGAAAATAAGGAACATGGCAGTGTTGTGGCCTCACCTTAGATCCATTTTAAGACAGTATAAGGATGAGTCTCGGATGGTTTTCTGATGCAAGGCTCAAAGAGATTTTCCAGAGGATCTCACGCATGCAATGGGTTAGATAAAAAAAAGTCAACACCCAATTTTCGTACATCAAAAGCAAGAAGTAGCGAAGGGATTTAAACAGCTTTGTTTTCGGACAACAATAAACAGGGGCAGAAAAACGAAAGTGAAGAGGACAGTCAGGAGCATTACCTTGCGCTAAAACTGTTGAAGGAATGGGGTGGGTTCCTTGAGGATTCTCGGCACTCCAAGTATCACTCTCCGGGGTTATCATGTGCAAAGAACATGAGGAGAAGAGAGTTACATATCCAAAAGTTCTCGGCAAAACAGATGAGGAATGTAAGGGAGATCTGAGTACAGATCACCTTTGCTGGTTGGACTTGTGTCGTTCCAGGTTTTCAGGATCAGTAAGAACCCCAGACTTGGACATGCAAGGAAGGATTAAGGAATTGAGTTAGGATGTCTCGGACTGGCCAGAGCAAGAGACGAAAACAGAAACGACTGAAAACTGTAAACCGTTACCTTGCGCTAGCGTGAGCAAGAATAGTAGATTCTTGGGGGAATTTTTGGCACTTTCAAAGTTTTGGAGAGACTTCGTTCACAATCTTCCTAGAAATCCTACCAGGCGGTTGCATGCATGTACGACTAAGAGGGAAAGAGTCAGAGCTGGAGGTGTTCGGAAAGAAAAACAAGGGAATGGAGAAAGAGGGCTTGTCATCGATTTACCTTGCTTGCTGGTCTAGTGTTGTTCCAGATTCTCAAGGCCGGCGAAACCATCGTCGGAACTTAGGGACACGGATGGACCTCCTCTGGACTTGCGCGCATGGAGAACGAATCAGAGCAGATGAAAGGGTTTAGCGGATTATTAATTGAGTAAACTCAGCCCAGAACAACATGGGAATTCGAGAGAACATTGGGAGAAGAAGGGATTGAGCATGCGTAGGAGTTACGGGGGGGGGGGGGGGGAAGTTATTTGCGTGGGGAATTGCTCTACTCTGTGTTGAAATCGAAAGGAGAGAAGGTGTTGCAAGGGAGGAATAGAATTGGTCTCCGGTCTTTAACTGAGGAAATTGGAGTATGCGCGTGAAATAAGTAGGCCAAGCTCCGGTTGAGGCTTTTGGAGTCAATCAGGACCAAATAAAATGAGATTGAAGTGGGGCGCATGTGTGCAGTATGGTGCTGTGGCACTGATCAAAGAAATCAAGAGGAAGTGCTGTGTACATGTCGGTATGGAGAACAAGCCTAGTAGTTATTATTACTTTTGTGTCTAGGAGTGCAGGTTATTTGTGAATTCGAGCATAGCTCAACCGGTTAAGGAGTTCGGGAGGTATACGAGAGGTATGGGGTTTGAACCTCTCAGCGGGAGCGTCTTTGCTCTCTTTTCTTCTTTTCTTTCTTTTTTCTTTTTTTTTTGTATAAGTTATACATGCTTATTTATATATGTAAGACCATATAATATATCGCTTATTTTCGGATAATCTCCTCGCGTTTATGATTTCATGTGTTTAATTGTTTAGGGGTATTTCAACTTACCCCCCTTAAAAGAGACTTCATCCCGAAGTCTTACTTCCTTAACTTATATTTTCCACTCCTAGTAATCTTAGGGATCCAGTCCCGCATTCATTCACGATGCCCAAAGAATTAAGTCCATAACTAACAATGCTCAGTTCTTCTAAGCACCATGCCACATCAGTGGCTTCACACAAGTTTTCATACTAGACCAAAAAGCTAGCAATGTGTATAACATGCTAACGTGTAAGCCAAGGCACACAACATTCATTCATACAGAGCATATAGTATGCTAAAGTGCCAACCATGGCACACAACATTCATTCATAGCACAAAGTACATCCAATACAGTACACACACAATTCTGCGCAATTCATACACACAGACCTACCAACCAACGTGTGGTTGTAGGAATACACATAGTCAATTTCCAACCAAGGTCCACAGTTCTATTTCACCATTTGTGCTTATAAGCACCACGCCATATCTATGGCTTCACCAAGTTCTCACTAATATTTTAACGTACCAATAATTCTCATATATTGTACTCATATACAATCAAGAGGACGAGTCCTTCATTCATAACCACCATGCAATCAAAACAATCCATCAAACGAGCACTAACACGGTAAAACGCAACCTAAAACGCAGCGCGCCTACCCCCCTTAAAAATGGATTACGCCCACGTAATCCCTATTATATCATCCTTGAGCTTTGGTTCAAGATGTTTAAGTCTCATGGGGTTTTCTTGTTTCTATGCGATGCAGCTCACCTTATAAGCCTATCAAATGCCTTGACTATGTTAATGGCTCAGCTTGTGTCTCAAAGATTCCTATCGGTATCCATGCTGATCTAAAACGGACTCGGATTTAGCCTCTCTGGGTCAAAGATATTGGCCGAGAAATCACTTGCTATTCAACTGGAAGAATGTGAAATATGGTCCACCAGCTTCTGCTATGCGACTCTGATTACTTTCAGGTTTAGTTTTCCCTCACTATACCCTTCAAGGTAGTGCATGGTTTAATTGTATAGGAGTACAAGTTTCTTGACCGATATAGGGTATTTTAATTTGTTCACAGTCTTGGTGGGTTGTAGATTGTCTATCCATTTACTCTGGAGGTCGGACGTTCATACTTTTAGTGCGCTTTTAAGCGTCGGAGTTATTCTTACTAGCTTACCTTTAGGTTTATATTCGTATATGCTCTGTAGTAACGATTTAGTGCTTAATGTTTTTCAATGTTACGATCGTACCGTTATTACTACAACATGTTTGGTTTATATTATCGCTCATAATTATATGTAGCTAGCTAGTTTATCCTCCTAGCGTCAATGGTACATGTTATAAGTGTAGACACCAAAAATTCTCACCCCATAAAGCAAATTCCGAAATAATAAGAGGGGTCGTCGCCTTTCTTTTTTTCAAAACATATTAACGTGCGTGCTTAGACAAAACCATCATTTTATAATCTTTTTCAAAACATTTAAAAAAAAACACAATTCTTCGAAAATGAATTTCCATCGACAGTCCAGTTTCAAGGTCGTCCCCTTTTGTTTATTCACTTATTTCACTATCTTATTTTGTTTTGTTTATATTCTATTTATTTTATTTTATTTTATTTTATTTTATTTTACTTTATTTTTATTCATCTATTCACTTTTTCTTATATTTTATTTTATTCTACTATTAGCATTAGTATTTTTATTTTCATTTCTATTTATACACACTCATTTTCATCTTACGAACCCAATCCACACTTAGTTGAACTCCAGCCTAACCCAGACCTTTAAACCCATTCCAGCACCTAGTATTGGACCTACCAAGCCCAAACAAAAACACAAAGCCCACTCATAAACCCAAGAAGCCACCCTTTCTCATGACAACAAGAAAAACCCTAGTGATTCTTCACTTAACAGTGATCACCCGCGTCTCCTTCTCCTGGCTTGATCTCTCGGTCATTTTTATTCCTTCCATCCCTAGAAACAAAAAACTGTAGCCGTCTAGCTCCCGATTTCCATGGTTGTTATTCACCGGTAAAAAAAAACCAAATCACGATTCCTCATTCTCGGTCTGCCATCACCCTTATTCTTCCTTCATCTTCAAAGTCTCCGTATTACTGGCTACGATCGGTACTCCGTTTTTTTTCTTTTCCTTCCCGAGATGAAGAAACCCAAAAACCCAGAGACACCCGCCGTCTCCTTCATCGCTATGTCTCCCAGTTTTCTTCTTGGTCGAACGTTCTTTCAAAGAAAATCAGACAAGAATTCCCGTTGCTCCATCTCAGGAAATTGAAATAGTCATAATCTCGCCACCAAGCGACCGCCTCCATCTTCTCCTCTATCTCGACCATCCTTCTTCTCGTCGTCCCATCTCAAAAACCCAGAACGAAAGCTCATCCTCGAAGTCCCAAACACTTCCGTCGGAAACACTGAACCTCCCTTCTCCTCTTTCCATGGTAGCTGCCACAATTCATCAGCAGAACATTTTCTCATGGTTTCAAGGTTGGCATCGGTGGATTTCGAGCACCCTAGCTGACGAATCAGGAAATTACATGCTCTGCGCCACCTTCATCCTCACCACCAGGGTCATTCTTACCAGCTTTTGAAATGTCAACTCTATCATCATGATATCATTGATTTCTTTGTTGGTTCCATTTTTGCGAGACTAGCTGAGCTCTCTATTGTCCTCGTTCCCTGTTAGATTATGATTACTCACTCCTTTTTTTCTCTTGCTGGACTTGTGGATTTTCGTTTGATCCTTCGACAAGCTTGGCTGAGGGGAACTGGTCTTTCCGCCTCTGACTATGTTAAATCTCCTTTAAAGCTGTCAGTATTTTCGTAATATGTTTCGACGTGGTAACCTTTCCTGTTGTCCCAAGTTCTCATGCTGGGCCTGCTTAATTTCGGTAAGGGGATTCATCTCTAGCTGTAAGCCGCTATCTCTTTGTTGCATGGTGGGGTGTTTATCTGGTGTATTCTCAATTGATTCTCTCTATATCTCTGGATCCTTGGTTTGACTTCTGCCTTGTCAAGCCGATGGGTTGGGCAATCTTGCTTATTATCTGTTTTGGTGCATTGCTGATCAGTGAATTACTTGTTTACCTCTTTGAATTGGCGGCCGAAAGATTGCCTATACGGCCTGTGAACCTTGCGCTTCTGCGTTTCATTTTGTCGGGGTGGGAAAGTTCACTGCCTCCTCTTTTGTTAACTGTTGGGCCCTGGTAAGATTACACCTAGCGTACGATACTATAGTTGCGGTTTGGGAGTTCGACTTGATGCCAGTGTTGTGTTTGTCTTTGGCGTATTTAGGCTTTGAATTACTTTCAGCTGATATTTTCCCTTGCGCGTTCATTCGAGTTTGGGGAAATCACAGTTGACTGCTTTTGGCTTAATCAGTTGTGGTGCCGATTCAATCTTTACTCGGAGGTTGTTTGTAATTAGTTCGGTGCTATTTGCGTTACGTTTGCTCACCTTGATGACTGATTTTGATGGAAGTTTGAGTTCAGTACTGATTATAGATCTTGATGTTGGGTTTGGATAATCAGACTCAAGTATCGAAATGTGGGATCCGCCCTTTTCTGGCCTTTTGGGAATTTTGGACCCACCAGTAAATTGAAAGTCATATTCGTTCTGATGCTATATTTGTTGATTAGTATCTGTTGCAAGAGCTTGTCGACTTTCAACTTTTGGATTTGAGCTGGCTAATTATGGGCTCGTGATCATGCGTCAAGATTCTGTTGGCCTTTGCGCTTTTCGCTTCATTTCATCGCTGCATATACCTTGTTTTCATGTCTTAAACGAGGTACATATGCAATTGACTTCACACGGCTTGGCTTGACTCGAATCGCGCTTTCTGGACTCGCAAGTTTGACTTTGGATCATGCAAATCGACAATACCTTGCGCTTTGGGCTTCACTTCTATGGGTTTGGAAATTCTATCTTCCCGCCTTTACTATGATTCACTCACGTTTAGTATTTAATTGTCCCTTGCGCATCGATATTGGTTTGGAAAATAAGTTGAACTAGCATAACTTGCCTCATTGCGTTTAGATAAGAACATAAATCGAGTGATAGTTGCCCGAATATTAATCGTTAAGATAAATCACTCGTTGGCTGGTTTTCCTTATTAATTCTTCATCTTAGATGGAAATGATGTAAACCCCTTTCTAGGTATGATCCCACATGACTCACAACCCCTATCTTTGATACTACACTTTGTTTGAGTCATAATCTAAGATGACGAATTAATTTGAGTAGCAACCCCAATGCTTGATTTATCTTACAATCCGTAGCATTTGTTGGCAGTTTGAAACTCTTTTCTATGTTCTCGGTTGGAGTGGGGAGATATTAGATTCCCCCCCCCTTTCCTCCCATTGAGAGGGGCCGTATGATCCCATTGCACACACCCAACCCTCTTACATTTCATTACTAACCAAACTCGTGTTTCCTTGTTTTTGTTCCATGACATGTACCTGATGGTTTGAGGAATGAAAAACTGCTCGGAGATCAGGGAGATGGACCTCGCTAGGACTACCGGGGCTCTCCCATCAAACATAAAAAATAAACGGTTGGTGTATCTCTCGGATCCCCTTCAGCTCGAGTGAGGCGCGTCGATGCGACCCCCCATAGCAGCTCCTTTTAGTTTGACATTTTAATTCAGCACTTTAATTTTCATCATGGTTGTAATCTGTCAATTAGTTTACTATCTATTATAGTCCTGTATTTCATAATTTTGTGTATTTGTTGCTTTGATCATCTTTATCCTGGTTATCTTGGTACATATTCTTGAATGGTCGCTAGCCTGATATCTTTATCTTGACTATCTTTTGTACATATTCTTGAATGCTTGTTATACATGTTCGACTTCGTTATACATTGAACGTTTTTATATTTGTCATTTTCGTCTTAAATTCATAGATTGGTTTAGCCATGAGCCATAGATAGCCTTTAGGTTTACCCACTTAATCTGGACGTTTCGGAGTCCAGTTTAGAAAAGCTTCTAGTTTGGGGATGTTCCTCACTCAAACGGGCCGTAGAGTCTGGTCGTGGGGAATGCCCTTCCTTATAAATTTCCAAACAATCCATAATTGTCAGAATAAAACCCACAATCAATGATTCGTTTCAACCAATAAAATCCAATTCAAAACCCAAAACTCAATTCCAAATTCAGCCCAAAAATCAATTTCAAATCGATTTCTCTCATCGAATACTCCTCAAAATCAATCTCTCACACTCTCTCATCAAACCACCTACAAGATCAATCTCTCATACTCATCAACACTCTTTCAAAAAATCCTTCTGACTCATCAAACATCCTTCAAAATCAATCCTTCTCATACTCAACATCATACACTCTTCAAAATCAATCCCTCTCATGCTTATTCATCAAACACCCTTCAATCGATCTTTCTGACATCAAATACATTTCAAAAGCAATCATTCTCACACTCACTCATCAAACATTCTTCATACACATTCAAAATTCATTCCAATTCACTGTCAATCCCAACTTCAAATCATCCAGCTGAGGCCCAATTTGAAGCCTAACTCGCCCAAATTTCAAATCTTAAATCGGACCCCTAATCACAAGGCCCATTCTTGCCCAAATCTCTATCCCATGTCTGGTCCAAAATCAAGCCCAAACCAAGGCCCAAAGCCTAAACTAAGGCCCAATCCGGCCCATTTTACAAAGCCCAAACCTGGCCCTTTTTTCCAAACCAAATTCGGCATTCTTCAAGGCCCAATCTGACTCATTTTCTAAAGCCCATTCAATTCAATCCAATTCATTTCAATTCAAACCTGATTCAATTCATCGAACCGATGCAATTCAATTCAATTCAACCCTTTTCATTCAATTTAATTCTAACCCGATTCATTTCAATTCAAAGCCCAATTTAATTCTTATTCTATTAGATTCAATCTCAATTTCAATCCAATTCATTTCAAAATTCTTTTCATTCCCAATTCAATTCAACTTCATTTCAATCCCAAACAATTCCAAACATCATAAATCTCAAACTCCTTAGAACTCAAGCATCTCGAACCTCTAAGCGTCTCAACAGCTCAACAGACTCGAACGTCTCAGCAGCTCAACAGACTCGAACGTCTCAGCAGCTCAACAGACTCGAATGTCTCGACAGCTCAACAGACTCGAACGTCTCAGCAGCTCAATAGACTCGAATGTCTCAACAGTTCTACAAATTCGAACATCTCAATTGACTCATCAAATTCAAACACCTCAAAAATCCTTAGCTCCTCAAAAAGCCAAACCTCTTGAAATTTGATAACCCTTTCAAACCTCAAACATCTCACAGACCCGAGCGTCTCACAGACTTCATCATTTCAAGAATCTAAATGTCCCATAGAGTTGAGCATCTCACAGACTCTCACACCTCAAACTCCAAAATGAACCAGACAATCTGTCAAACCTCACAAAAACGACCACAAAACCTCTTTGACCCTTCAAAGACCCAAAAGGTCAAAACCTCAATTCCTTCAAAAACCCCAAAACTCCCAAATCTCCAAAAAACAGTGAACTACGTAAGGTCTGATCTCAACAGGGAGTTGAGTACGTAGGCAACCCACACAAGGTGCGACCCCACATCAATCAAAATGCCATTTTTCACTCAGCCATCTCCCCTCCAAACAAAAAACCCCTTTTCCCCTTTAAGGTGGCTCTCATATCTTTCAAAACGCTCAAACCTTCTTTGGCTTCCATAAACTTCAAACCACCAGACTCCAAGTTTTTGTCTATTCACTCGAGCTCAGACTTTTCCCAAATCTCCCATCATACATTCATCCGAATTCATCTATTCCTCTTCTTGGCGCTAGCTTGGCAGAAAAGCTCGCCTCATTCACTCGTTTTCTCTTCCTGTCTTAATCCTATCCTTTGGTTTTAGTTGAATCTCTCTAATAAGGTTTTGAAAGAAGGTAATCCCGACAATTGGAGACCGAGGTTTCCTCGGGCACCAATCCGAAGTCGTGGTCGTTGCCACCTCTAAGGGGTGTAACCCAGTGCGAACCCACACAGAATCTTTGGTATGACTAGATAAGTCCTATCCACAATTTCAGAGTCAACCAACGGTTCTCAAAACCCTCCTTCCCTTCCTTCCTAGTTCCTTAGGTCAAACTAGGTGGCGACTCTAGTCAATTTCCGCCCTTAGGGCATAAGTCTGTGTGGGGCCCATTGAGAGCGGGTGTAGTGCTCACTAGCATTCCCCCTAAGCTTTATGGGAAAGACGGACGATGTAGTAGGTATTTGAGGGATGCCAGAATAACGGGTTTTCACCCTCCACAGAATGGCCTTTTCTAGGATCTAGGCTTCTCAGCTAGTTCGTATTTAGATAGACCCCCTCATACCGAAAAATCACCCTCCACAGAATGACGACTCCGCTGGGGAAAACTTGAGTAAGTTTTTCTCATAAACTTGGTCAAGGAAGACTGAACTCCATTCAAAATTGTCGGGATTCCCCAACTTCTTTCAAAACCTTCAAGAGATTCATTGCAAAGCCACTAGGACTACTCTACTCCACACTTAGAGTGTGCTACGACAGGATAGTTAGGATGAAAGTTCAGAGTTTGAAATTGGCCTTAAGTGCCACATGTGTGCTTTGACCTTTGCGTACTTCACTTTTGTTTACTATTATGTGTTTACTGTCTTATGTTTACTGCCCTTTATTCATGATATAATTGCTTATTTACGGTTTTGTAAATGGGGCCTTCGTAGAAAGGAGCCAACCCATTGTTGCATCGGGTAGTTTAGGAGCATGCATTCCTCTGTGTCACCTTTACTATCTGCGGTCGGGATTAACAATTGGTCCACAATTGACTCCCTCTGAGTATGGGTCCTTCGTAGCTAAGGAGTAAGCCCACGAGGTGGTATGGCCGTAGTTGTCTACACCTAGAAACGACTCAGGATCCTTTCAAACACCTTTTCGAGTCAAAGCCAGCATATAGTAAGCTATGAGCCTTCAGTGTCCAGCTGCCTGATCCAGAGTCTAGGACGGGTTTTATGGGTAGTCACCCCCTTGTTTGACGTCTGTCTGACCACCCTTTTGTCTTACCCTGAAGATTGCATGGGCTCAGTTCTCCATGATTCCTCTGCACCACGGGTGTATTTAAAGCCCAATGTCGCGCTACAAATTCATAGAGGATCCCGTATTTACGGATACCCATACATGACATAGCGTAGTCAGCGAATAATTTGGACTTTAGACACACCTTATCGTGCAGACGAGGGGAGACCGGACCCCATGCAGTACTTCCCCCAAGTTTCCTGAAAAGTGAGTATGTTGTGATAATCCCCGGCCGTGGCTCGTGTGACTGTATCACTTCGGGTATCCTGACCTTTCGAACTTAAGCACTCCGGACTTTCTTGACGACGTGCCCCACAAGGCATAACAGAGATAAATCCCGAGAGATGAACAGTGAAGGGACGACGGTTCCCCCGGTGGTATGGAAGCATTGATTGACCTGGAAGGTGATTATCCCAATCATTCACACTCAGCTCCACATAAAATCAGCCACGATTTTCACTTTGCGCTTATATCTATGTGTGATCACATTTCAAAAATTAGCAAAAATCATAAAATGAATCATGTCGATTGCTCTAATGAAACATCTTCAAAGTCGTCCATTTCAAATGATTTCATAAAACAATGATTTTAAAAATTGTTATTTCCAAAACAGTTTTCAAAACCAGATTCAATCAAAGTCTTCCAGAAAACAAACTTTATTAAACAGCTTGCAAAAAAAACAAATTTCAAAAATCTACTGTTTACAAATTTTCAAACACTACTTCCCATGAATTTCATTTCAAAAACCTACTTTTTACAAACGAATTTCAAACAACATTCTTCACCAACTTTGTTTCTTAATGGTTTTCGAAAATAGTTTTCAAAGTTGATTTTCACAAATGTATTTCAAAATAAATGATTTAGTCCCCATGTTGCGACCTGCTATTTTGAAGCTCAACCCACCTTCAAGAGTAGCGGTTATTACTGTGGAGCGTACTAATCATTTCGCGTTTTCATAACAGTGGTGGATTTTCACAATGATTTTGTGCTCGATAATCCACCTTTCCTTTCTCAAACATATCCCTCATTCCTTCAACGGAGCAAGTGAAGCAACATGAAGATCAACTAGCGGATCGAGCCGAAAGCTAGAGGCGCACCTGCCCGTGGAGCTAGCCGAGCGACAGGAAGACCAACACCAACCGTTCAAATACAATATTAGAGTTGCACTAACCCGGATCAAGCGACATGAAGATTAGGAACACCTGTTCGAGTTCAAACTGTTGAGAGTCAGAAGAACACCAACCCGTTCTGTACGATCACAATACCACTTCGAAGCAAGAGCCCGAGATGAAGCGGAAGAGTTCAGAAGGAGTTTAGCTCAAAATTCCCCCCTTTAATGACTTTTAGAATTGATGTATAGGTTTTCCCTAGCATTCTTTTCTCTCTTGTCCATTTTTGAATAGATTACATGTATAGGTTTACACATTCCCTTTGAATTTATTTAGATCAAAGTGTATAGGGTTCCCCACTCCCTATTTTATTTGCGAATGATCGAGCATCAAAATTTCTATTGAGAAAATCCACCACTTTGAAAACACGCGTTTTCAAAATTGTTTTTCTAAAACTTGGTTTCTTTTGGCATGCATGAATAAAGAGAAGAATGAATAATGAACGACTCCTCACAGTTATATATCATTCATCAACTTTGCTTTATGGGGCGAGAATTCGTGGTATCTACAGGAGGTATCCCCTAAATAAAAACACACCAACAAACGCAATCGCGCACAAAATAAATAGCATGCATTGCATTCATTACAAAAAGTCTGCATTCTTGGTCAGTTCAAATTCGTCAAACATACACAAGGCCTGTCGACCTCAGAAAAATTACGTAATCACGCGAATCATTGTCACCACACCACATACCAGCTTTCATCCCAATATCTCGACCGCTAGAGCCCGATCTCAGAGGGATAGAAAATAAAAACAAGCTCAAACCTTTCCCAATCTCAAAGTGCATCATATCGTGGGGCTACCATGCGGGAGTGACCTCCCCAAAATCCCAAAAAATAATACATCCAAAAAATCCCAAAAAATGCAGTCTCCGTCATATCGTTGGGCCACCATGCGGGAGTTGTCACTCCCTAGAAATTCAAAAATCCAGGAGCCAATCACTAGCCCTACCTCACCTGAGAATCACTACCCTGACAGTGACCCCAACAGCTAGACCATCATCAGAGTTTATAATGGCGGGATGAGCTTCATAGACCATAAACTGGAACCGACTCAAGCGAGACTAGGTGTAGCCTTACCACGCATGCATTGCATCCAAAAGGAAAAACACACAAAAAAAACATTCAGTCAAAATCCAAAGTCAACCATTTTCATTCATCACTTTCAGCATTTCACGCATCTTATACGTAGTAATTCCATATTACCACAATAGATTGCATTGTAGATAGTCGTGTTTGCATACTCTCGTATCGAAACACATCTTTGGGAAAAATCTTGAGAGAATGATTGAACGGAGTGCGTGAACCACTAATCTCTCGACCCATCAATGAACACTAGGGTCCAATCAAAATTAGCACCACAAACCAAGTGAGTAGTGTGCAAAGGGCGGTATTTTCTCTTGAATTTCGATTGAGTATTTTGGACGATCTATCGAGCGATGAGGGAAGGTAGAGAGATACAACGGAGGTAAAACCACGAGTGACTTGTGCTTTCCTTTAGCACATGGAGAGGCATGATTGAAAGTGAGATCAATGTCGATAAACAGGATACTAACTGCGATTCATGCAAAGATCCGAGAATAGTAAGAAAACAATCTTTAACTAATGAGAATGACGAGGCACTTAGGATCAAAAATCTCCAAAACACAAAGAGCTTCAACTGCCCTCAACATAATCCCTTAGTGAGCCCCGCTGAGCTTTTCATGATAAACCTTTTTCTGCGAACTCCACAACATGCCACCTGACATATACATACTTACCTTTGCAATAGAGGAGCTCAAAGGAGCCGGAGCCATGGCCCCTCCCCCATCTTTCATAAACACAATAAATGAAATGTTTGAAGAAATCAGTGAGTCAATGCAACTCCAAAGCCAAACGCCAAAAAGAGCACCAAAAATGTTCAAGAAGATCGATGAGTCAATGCAACTCCAAAGCTGAGAGCCAGAATACGAAGTATAGAATGCTTGAGAAAGTCGATGAGCCAAATACAATTTCCAAAAACACCCAAACGAGAAGAAAGTTCAAATCGTACGCCAGAAGAGGCAAGAAGGAGAAATCCAAACCAAAAGGACCAATGATGTCCTAAAGAAACCGATAAGGGGTTATCAAAACCCGTCTAATCATTCCACCCATGGCAAAGGTGAAACATGTCCTCTATTGCACAAAAGCTCCACAATTCCCAAATAAATCCTCCAGTCCCATGTGACATACATCATACCCCTCAACCCCGTTATAACCCAATAAAAGACCTCGGACTCGTATGTCAATGAGCGTTAACTGAAAGTATCGATCTGAAACATGAATCATAAGCTCATACTTGTTATCAACATGTCCCGTATCCAATAGGGGACCTTGAGTGAATGAGTGTGACCTAATCCTTACAAGGTTTTTCGAGTGCGAGTGACTCTTTGATCGAAGCACCAAATCATAAACAGCCTACCCCATTGCAGGTGAGAAATTTGTAAGGATCAGAAAGTCTAGAACCTCAAAAGAAATTCTAAGGAAAATACTGTTCTGAGCATCAAGAGTATCATCACGACATTAGCACACGGCCACACTCACGAGAGATTAACCCGCATCCCTCCATGAGAGGAAAGTGATTCACACATTCCAGTTCAACAATCACTCAAGATCGAAACAAAGATGTCTTATATTCGTAAACCTCATAGTAATAGAGATAGAATCGTACCTTCTCTTCAAAAAACTGCATATGCATTTTGCATCTCTTCTAGCATTTAGTATTTGCATGCATCATAACCACTTCATTTTCAACATCCGACTGGTAAGAACTCTGCCTAGTCTCGCTGAAAGTCGACTTCAGTTGCAGTTGTTGAAGCATAACTTTTGATCAAAATGACAATCGGAGCCATCCCGAGCCATTATCAAGCTACATCGAATCATCTCGGAGCCATCATGGGCTATCCTCAAGCTACATCGAATCAAACTAAAGCCATCCAAAGCCGTACGAAGACAATCCCGGAGCCATCCACTGTCATACTCGAGTCTCATTGGCACCCCTCCCAAAGCCAAGCTAGAGCCATCATCCGACATTGAAACCATCCTTGAAACTACATAGGGGTCATCCCAACAGTCCGAGAACAATACGGGAGCCACCTCAAATTCATACCGAGGCCATTTCGTCACCAGGGTCTTGCCTACAGAGTTTCGAACTACGTCAGGTCTGATCTCAATATGAAATTGAGTACGTAGGCAGCCCGCCCAGGGTGCGACCACTTCACAGGAAAAGTTCCCCTTTCTTCCTCGCCATCACCAATGGAGCCATCTCATAGCCCTTCCCCGAGCCATCCTGAGCCACCCTGGAGCCATCCTGAGGAAATCCCGAAGTCATAACCGGACCGAAGCCATCCATCCATGACCAAGAAGTTATCAACCACAACAAAAAATATCTACCACCTCAAAATACGTCAAACACAACACAATCCACCAATTACATCAACCCACCATTCAACTCAAAATCCAAAACAAATCGAAACCCACCAACCATCTCAAAAATCTCAATCCAAATCGAAACCCACCAACCATCTCAAAAATCTCAATCCAAATCGAAACCCATCAATCATCCCCAAAATCTCAATCCAAATCGAAACCCACCAACCATCCCGAAAATCTCAATCCAAATCGAAACCCACCAACCATCCCAGAGCCGTTGCTCACAATGGGGTCATGAATCATGTCGGAGCCATCCGTCTGCACCGGAGCCACCCAACCGCACTGGAGCCATCCGATCATACCGATGCCCTCGGATCATATCAAAGCCATCCAATCATATCAAAACCATCAAGTTCCCAAAATCACTCACAAACAAAAAAAACCATCCACTCAAAGACCAATCACAAAATCACCAAAACGAAAACTCAAGAGCCATACCGGAGCCATCTCGAAACTCCGGAGCCGAGAGTCCTACGAAATCCCGAAACTATAGTGCACATCGGGCGAGACTGCCAAAACAAAACCGAAACACAAGTCCCACACTGACAAAGTCAAAGGCGACATCGACAGAAAGCATTCGACCATCACATCCCTCACAGAAGCAACGAAACAACATCCAATCCCAAATCAATCCACAACCAAAATCATCCTTCAATCGACCACTCAAAATAGCGAGTTTCGTACAACTCCACAAAGTATTATAGGCTCGGCATAAGTCCTATAGCTAGATATCAAGAGATCTAGTTGAGGCCCGTCATTAGTCCTCATACATTTCGAAGATGCATTCTAGGCCCGTCATAAGTCCTAGAGCTAGACACCGAGATCTAGTTGAGGCCCGTCATTAGTCCTCATGCATAACCCATATACCGATTGTATTCTAGGCCCGTCATTAGTCCTAGAGCTAGACACCGAGATCTAGTTGAGGCCCGTCATTAGTCCTCATACATTTCGAAGATGCATTCTAGGCCCGTCATAAGTCCTAGAGCTAGACACCGAGATCTAGTTGAGGCCCGTCATTAGTCCTCATGCATAACCCATATACCGATTGTATTCTAGGCCCGTCATTAGTCCTAGAGCTAGACACGAGATCTAGTTGAGGCCCGTCATTAGTCCTCATACATTTCGAAGATGCATTCTAGGCCCGTCATAAGTCCTAGAGCTAGACACCGAGATCTAGTTGAGGCCCGTCATTAGTCCTCATGCATAACCCTTATACCGATTGTATTCTAGGCCCGTCATTAGTCCTAGAGCTAGACACCGAGATCTAGTTGAGGCCCGTCATTAGTCCTCATACATTTCGAAGATGCATTCTAGGCCCGTCATAAGTCCTAGAGCTAGACACCGAGTTCTAGTTGAGGCCCGTCATTAGTCCTCATGCATAACCCATATACCGATTGTATTCTAGGCCCGTCATTAGTCCTAGAGCTAGACACCGAGATCTAGTTGAGGCCCGTCATTAGTCCTCATACATTTCGAAGATGCATTCTAGGCCCGTCATAAGTCCTAGAGCTAGACACCGAGATCTAGTTGAGGCCCGTCATTAGTCCTCATGCATAGGTTGTTTGATCGTATTCTAGGCCCGTCATAAGCCCTAGAGCTAGACACCGAGATCTAGTTGAGGCCCGTCATTAGTCCTCATACCATCAATCACCGCAATTTGGGGCCCGTCATAAGTCCCCGTGCACCCGCATTCATAGGAGCAGATCATAAACCGCAGTGAGAATTTTTGGCGTCCCGTCAACCTTGATCCAATTCTGCAAGGGCTTGCAGAATTGAATCAAGGGGAGCCATCTGTAGACACCAAAAATTCTCACCCCATAAAGCAAATTCCGAAATAATAAGAGGGGTCGTCGCCTTTCTTTTTTTCAAAACATATTAACGTGCGTGCTTAGACGAAACCATCATTTTATAATCTTTTTCAAAACATTTCAAAAAAAAAACACAATTCTTCGAAAATGAATTTCCATCGACAGTCCAGTTTCAAGGTCGTCCCCTTTTGTTTATTCACTTATTTCACTATCTTATTTTGTTTTGTTTATATTCTATTTATTTTATTTTACTTTATTTTTATTCATCTATTCACTTTTTCTTATATTTTATTTTATTCTACTATTAGCATTAGTATTTTTATTTTCATTTCTATTTATACACACTCATTTTCATCTTACGAACCCAATCCACACTTAGTTGAACTCCAGCCTAACCCAGACCTTTAAACCCATTCCAGCACCTAGTATTGGACCTACCAAGCCCAAACAAAAACACAAAGCCCACTCATAAACCCTAGAAGCCACCCTTTCTCATGACAACAAGAAAAACCCTAGTGATTCTTCACTTAACAGTGATCACCCGCGTCTCCTTCTCCTGGCTTGATCTCTCGGTCATTTTTATTCCTTCCATCCCTAGAAACAAAAAACTGTAGCCGTCTAGCTCCCGATTTCCATGGTTGTTATTCACCGGTAAAAAAAAAACCAAATCACGATTCCTCATTCTCGGTCTGCCATCACCCTTATTCTTCCTTCATCTTCAAAGTCTCCGTATTACTGGCTACGATCGGTACTCCGTTTTTTTTTCTTTTCCTTCCCGAGATGAAGAAACCCAAAAACCCAGAGACACCCGCCGTCTCCTTCATCGCTATGTCTCCCAGTTTTCTTCTTGGTCGAACGTTCTTTCAAAGAAAATCAGACAAGAATTCCCGTTGCTCCATCTCAGGAAATTGAAACAGTCATAATCTCGCCACCAAGCGACCGCCTCCATCTTCTCCTCTATCTCGACCATCCTTCTTCTCGTCGTTCCATCTCAAAAACCCAGAACGAAAGCTCATCCTCGAAGTCCCAAACACTTCCGTCGGAAACACTGAACCTCCCTTCTCCTCTTTCCATGGTAGCTGCCACAATTCATCAGCAGAACATTTTCTCATGGTTTCAAGGTTGGCATCGGTGGATTTCGAGCAACCCTAGCTGACGAATCAGGAAATTACATGCTCTGCGCCACCTTCATCCTCACCACCAGGGTCATTCTTACCAGCTTTTGAAATGTCAACTCTATCATCATGCTATCATTGATTTCTTTGTTGGTTCCATTTTTGCGAGACTAGCTGAGGTCTCTATTGTCCCCGTTCCCTGTTAGATTATGATTACTCACTCCTTCTGTTTTGTTCTCTTGCTGGACTTGCGGATTTTCGTTTGATCCTTCGACAAGCTTGGCTGAGGGGAACTGGTCTTTCCGCCTCTGACTATGTTAAATCTCCTTTAAAGCTGTCAGTATTTTCGTAATATGTTTCGACGTGGTAACCTTTCCTGTTGTCCCAAGTTCTCATGCTGGGCCTGCTTAATTTCGGTAAGGGGATTCATCTCTAGCTGTAAGCCGCTATCTCTTTGTTGCCATGGTGGGGTGTTTATCTGGTGTATTCTCAATTGATTCTTCTCTATCTCTCTGGATCCTTGGTTTGACTTCTGCCTTGTCAAGCCGATGGGTTGGGCAATCTTGCTTATTATCTGTTTGGTGCATTGCTGATCAGTGAATTACTTGTTTACCTCTTTGAATTGGCGGCCGAAAGATTGCCTATACGGCCTGTGAACCTTGCGCTTCTGCGTTTCATTTTGTCGGGGTGGGAAAGTTCACTGCCTCCTCTTTTGTTAACTGTTGGGCCCTGGTAAGATTACACCTAGCGTACGATACTACAGTTGCGGTTTGGGAGTTCGACTTGATGCCAGTGTTGTGTTTGTCTTGTGGCGTATTTAGGCTTTGAATTACTTTCAGCTGATATTTTCCCTTGCGCGTTATACATTCGAGTTTGGGGAAATCACAGTTGACTGCTTTTGGCTTAATCAGTTGTGGTGCCGATTCAATCTTTACTCGGAGGTTGTTTGTAATTAATTCGGTGCTATTTGCGTTACGTTTGCTCACCTTGATGACTGATTTTGATGGAAGTTTGAGTTCAGTACTGATGCTAGATCTTGATGTTGGGTTTGGATAATCAGACTCAAGTATCGAAATGTGGGATCCGCCCTTTTCTGGCCTTTTGGGAATTTTGGACCCACCAGTAAAATTGAAAGTCATATTCGTTCTGATGCTATATTTGTTGATTAGTATCTGTTGCAAGAGCTTGTCGACTTTCAACTTTTGGATTTGAGCTGGCTAATTATGGGCTCGTGATCATGCGTCAAGATTCTGTTGGCCTTTGCGCTTTTCGCTTCATTTCATCGCTGCTTATACCTTGTTTTCATGTCTTAAACGAGGTACATATGCAATTGACTTCACACGGCTGGGCTTGACTCGAATCGCGCTTTCTGGACTCGCAAGTTTGACTTTGGATCATGCAAATCGACAATACCTTTGCGCTTTGGGCTTCACTTCTATGGGTTTGGAAATTCTATCTTCCCGCCTTTACTATGATTCACTCACGTTTAGTATTTAATTGTCCCTTGCGCATCGATATTGGTTTGGAAAATAAGTTGAAACTAGCATAACTTGCCTCATTGCGTTTAGATAAGAACAAAATCGAGTGATAGTTGCCCGAATATTATGATCGTTAAGATAAATCACTCGTTGGCTGGTTTGTCCTTATTAATTCTTCATCTTAGATGGAAATGATGTAAACCCCTTTCTAGGTATGATCCCACATGACTCACAACCCCTATCTTTGATACTACACTTTGTTTGAGTCATAATCTAAGATGACGAATTAATTTGAGTAGCAACCCCAATGCTTGATTTATCTTACAATCCGTAGCATTTGTTGGCAGTTTGAAACTCTTTTCTATGTTCTCGGTTGGAGTGTGGGAGATGATTAGATTCCCCCCTTTCCTCCCATTGAGAGGGGCCGTATGATCCCATTGCACACACCCCAACCCTCTTACATTTCATTACTAACCAAACTCGTGTTTCCTTGTTTTTGTTCCATGACATGTACCTGATGGTTTGAGGAATGAAAAACTGCTCGGAGATCAGGGAGATGGACCTCGGCTAGGACTACCGGGCTCTCCCATCAAACATAAAAAAATAACGGTTGGTGTATCTCTTCGGATCCCCTTCAGCTCGAGTGAGGCGGCGTCGATGCGACCCCCCATAGCAGCTCCTTTTAGTTTGACATTTTAATTCAGCACTTTAATTTTCATCATGAGTTGTAATCTGTCAATTAGTTGTACTATCTATTATAGTCCTGTATTTCATAATTTTGTGTATTTGTTGCTTTGATCATCTTTATCCTGGTTATCTTTGGTACATATTCTTGAATGGTCGCTAGCCTGATTATCTTTATCTTGACTATCTTTTGTACATATTCTTGAATGCTTGTTTATACATGTTCGACTTCGTTATACATTGAACGTTTTTATATTTGTCAGTTTCGTCTTATAAATTCATAGATTGGTTTAGCACATGAGCCATAGAATAGCCTTTAGGTTTACCCACTTATATCTGGACGTTTCGAGTCCAGTTTAGAAAAGCTTCTAGGTTTGGGGATGTTCCTCACTCAAACGGGCCGTAGAGTCTGGTCGGTGGGGAATGCCCTTCCTTTATAAAATTTTCCAAACAATCCATAATTGTCAGAATAAAACCCACAATCAATGATTCGTTTCAACCAATAAAAATCCAATTCAAAACCCAAAACTCAATTCCAAATTCAGCCCAAAAAGTCAATTTCAAATCGATTTCTCTCATCGAATACTCCTCAAAATCAATCTCTCACACTCTCTCATCAAACACACTACAAGATCAATCTCTCATACTCATCAAACACTCTTTCAAAACAATCCTTCTGACTCATCAAACATCCTTCAAAATCAATCCTTCTCATACTCACACATCATACACTCTTCAAAATCAATCCCTCTCATGCTTATTCATCAAACACCCTTCAAATCGATCTTTCTGACATCAAATACATTTCAAAAGCAATCATTCTCACACTCACTCATCAAACATTCTTCATACACAATTCAAAATTCATTCCAATTCACTGTCAATCCCAACTTCAAATCATCCAGCTGAGGCCCAATTTGAAGCCTAACTCGGCCCAAATTTCAAATCTTAAATCGGACCCTAATCACAAGGCCCATTCTTGCCCAAATCTCTATCCCATGTCTGGTCCAAAAATCAAGCCCAAACCAAGGCCCAAAGCCTAAACTAAGGCCCAATCCGGCCCATTTTACAAAGCCCAAACCTGGCCCTTTTTTTCCAAACCAAATTCGGCCATTCTTCAAGGCCCAATCTGACTCATTTTCGAAAGCCCAATTCAATTCAATCCAATTCATTTCAATTCAAACCTGATTCAATTCAATTCGAACCCGATGCAATTCAATTCAATTCAACCCATTTCATTTCAATTCTAACCCGATTCATTTCATTCAAGCCCAATTCAATTCTTAATTCAATTAGATTCAATCTCAATTTCAATCCAATTCATTTCAAAATTCTTTTCATTCCCAATTCAATTCAACTTCATTTCAATCCCAAACAATTCCAAACATTATAAATCTCAAACTCCTTAGAACTCAAGCATCTCGAACCTCTAAGCGTCTCAACAGCTCAACAGACTCGAACGTCTCAGCAGCTCAACAGACTCGAACGTCTCAGCAGCTCAACAGACTCGAATGTCTCGACAGCTCAACAGACCGAACGTCTCAGCAGCTCAATAGACTCGAATGTCTCAACAGTTCTACAAATTCGAACATCTCAATTGACTCATCAAATTCAAACACCTCAAAAATCCTTAGCTCCTCAAAAAGCCAAACCTCTTGAAATTGATAACCCTTTCAAACCTCAAACATCTCACAGACCCGAGCGTCTCACAGACTTCATCATTTCAAGAATCTAAATGTCCCATAGAGTTGAGCATCTCACAGACTCTCACACCTCAAACTCCAAATGAACCAGACAATCTGTCAAACCTCACACAAACGACCACAACCTCTTTGACCCTTCAAAGACCCAAAAGTCAAAACCTCAATTCCTTCAAAAACCCCAACTCCCCCAATCTCCAAAAACAAGTGACTACGTAAGGTTCTGATCTCAACAGGATTTGAGTACGTATGCAACCCACACAAGGTTCGACCCCACATCAATCAAAATGCCAATTTTTCACTCAGCCATCCTCCCCTCCAAACAAAAACCCCTTTTTCCCCTTTAAAGGTGGCTCTCATATCTTTCAAAACGCTCAAACCTTCTTTGGCTTCCATAAACTCAAACCACCAACTCCAGTTTTTTGTCTATTCACTCGAGCTCAGATTTTTCTCCCAATCTCCCATCAACATTCCATCCGAATTCATCTATTCTCTCTTGGCGCTAGCCTTTGCAGAAAAGCTCGCCTCATTCACTCGTTTTCCCCCTCTCTTCCTGCTTAATCTATCCTTTGGTTTTAGTTGATCTCTCTAATAGGTTTTGAAAGAAGGTAATCCCGACAATTGGGACCGAGGTTTCCTCGGGCACCATCCGAGTCGTGGTCGTTTGCCACCGCAATGGTGGGTGTAACCCAGTGCGAACCCACACAGAATCTTTGGTATGACCAGATAATCCTATCCACAATTTCAAGTCAACAACGGTTTCTCCAAAACCCTCCTTCCCTTCCTTCCTAGTTCCTTAGGTCAAACTAGTGGCGACTCTAGTCAATTTCCGCCCTTGGGCATAAGTCTGCGTGGGGCCCATTGAGAGCGGGTGTAGTGCTCACTAGCATTCCCCCTAAGCTTTATGGGAAAGACGGACGATGTAGTAGGTATTTGAGGGATGCCAGAATAACGGGTTTTCACCCTCCACAGAATGGCCTTTTCTAGGATCTAGGCTTCTCAGCTAGTTCGTATTTAGATAGACCCCCTCATACCGAAAAATCACCCTCCACAGAATGACGACTCCGCTGGGGAAAACTTGAGTAAGTTTTTCTCATAAACTTGGTCAAGGAAGACTGAACTCCATTCAAAATTGTCGGGATTCCCCAACTTCTTTCAAAACCTTCAAGAGATTCATTGCAAAGCCACTAGGACTACTCTACTCCACACTTAGAGTGTGCTACGACAGGATAGTTAGGATGAAAGTTCAGAGTTTGAAATTGGCCTTAAGTGCCACATGTGTGCTTTGACCTTTGCGTACTTCACTTTTGTTTACTATTATGTGTTTACTGTCTTATGTTTACTGCCCTTTATTCATGATATAATTGCTTATTTACGGTTTTGTAAATGGGGCCTTCGTAGAAAGGAGCCAACCCATTGTTGCATCGGGTAGTTTAGGAGCATGCATTCCTCTGTGTCACCTTTACTATCTGCGGTCGGATTAACAATTGGTCCACAATTGACTCCCTCTGAGTATGGGTCCTTCGTAGCTAAGGAGTAAGCCCATGAGGTGGTATGGCCGTAGTTGTCTACACCTAGAAACGACTCAGGATCCTTTCAAACACCTTTTCGAGTCAAAGCCAGCATATAGTAAGCTATGAGCCTTCAGTGTCCAGCTGCCTGATCCAGAGTCTAGGACGGGTTTTATGGGTAGTCACCCCCTTGTTTGACGTCTGTCTGACCACCCTTTTGTCTTACCCTGAAGATTGCATGGGCTCAGTTCTCCATGATTCCTCTGCACCACGGGTGTATTTAAAGCCCAATGTCGCGCTACAAATTCATAGAGGATCCCGTATTTACGGATACCCATACATGACATAGCGTAGTCAGCGAATAATTTGGACTTTAGACACACCTTATCGTGCAGACGAGGGGAGACCGGACCCCATGCAGTACTTCCCCCAAGTTTCCTGAAAAGTGAGTATGTGTGATAATCCCCGGCCGTGGCTCGTGTGACTGTATCACTTCGGGTATCCTGACCTTTCGAACTTAAGCACTCCGGACTTTCTTGACGACGTGCCCCACAAGGCATAACAGAGATAAATCCCGAGAGATGAACAGTGAAGGGACGACGGTTCCCCCGGTGGTATGGAAGCATTGATTGACCTGGAAGGTGATTATCCCAATCATTCACACTCAGCTCCACATAAAATCAGCCACGATTTTCACTTTGCGCTTATATCTATGTGTGATCACATTTCAAAAATTAGCAAAAATCATAAAATGAATCATGTCGATTGCTCTAATGAAACATCTTCAAAGTCGTCCATTTCAAATGATTTCATAAAACAATGATTTTAAAATTGTTATTTCCAAAACAGTTTTCAAAACCAGATTCAATCAAAGTCTTCCAGAAAACAAACTTTATTAAACAGCTTGCAAAAAAAAACAAATTTCAAAAATCTACTGTTTACAAATTATTTTCAACACTACTTCCCATGAATTTCATTTCAAAAACCTACTTTTACAAACGAATTTCAAACAACATTCTTCACCAACTTTGTTTCTTAATGGTTTTCGAAAATAGTTTTCAAAGTTGATTTTCACAAATGTATTTCAAAATAAATGATTTAGTCCCCATGTTGCGACCTGCTATTTTGAAGCTCAACCCACCTTCAAGAGTAGCGGTTATTACTGTGGAGCGTACTAATCATTTCGCGTTTTCATAACAGTGGTGGATTTTCACAATGATTTTGTGCTCGATAATCCACCTTTCCTTTCTCAAACATATCCCTCATTCCTTCAACGGAGCAAGTGAAGCAACATGAAGATCAACTAGCGGATCGAGCCAAAAGCTAGAGGCGCACCTGCCCGTGGAGCTAGCCGAGCGACAGGAAGACCAACACCAACCGTTCAAATACAATATTAGAGTTGCACTAACCCGGATCAAGCGACATGAAGATTAGGAACACCTGTTCGAGTTCAAACTGTTGAGAGTCAGAAGTGTATAGGGTTCCCCACTCCCTATTTTATTTGCGAATGATCGAGCATCAAAATTTCTATTGAGAAAATCCACCACTTTGAAAACACGCGTTTTCAAAATTGTTTTTCTAAAACTTGGTTTCTTTTGGCATGCATGAATAAAGAGAAGAATGAATAATGAACGACTCCTCACAGTTATATATCATTCATCAACTTTGCTTTATGGGGCGAGAATTCGTGGTATCTACAGGAGGTATCCCCTAAATAAACAACACCAACAAACGCAATCGCGCACAAAATAAATAGCATGCATTGCATTCATTACAAAAAGTCTGTGCATTCTTGGTCAGTTCAAATTCGTCAAACATACACAAGGCCTGTCGACCTCAGAAAAATTACGTAATCACGCGAATCATTGTCACCACACCACATACCAGCTTTCATCCCAATATCTCGACCGCTAGAGCCCGATCTCAGAGGGATAGAAAATAAAAACAAGCTCAAACCTTTCCCAATCTCAAAGTGCATCATATCGTGGGGCTACCATGCGGGAGTGACCTCCCCAAAATCCAAAAAAATAATACATCCAAAAAATCCCAAAAAATGCAGTCTCCGTCATATCGTTGGGCCACCATGCGGGAGTTGTCACTCCCTAGAAATTCAAAAATCCAGGAGCCAATCACCAGCCCAACCTCACCTGAGAATCACTACCCTGACAGCGACCCCAACAGCTAGACCATCATCAGAGTTTATAATGGCGGGATGAGCTTCATAGACCATAAACTGAAACCGACTCAAGCGAGACTAGGTGTAGCCTTACCACGCATGCATTGCATCCAAAAGGAAAAACACACAAAAAAAAACATTCAGTCAAAATCCAAAGTCAACCATTTTCATTCATCACTTTCAGCATTTCACGCATCTTATACGTAGTAATTCCATATTACCACAATAGATTGCATTGTAGATAGTCGTGTTTGCATACTCTCGTATCGAAACGACATCTTTGGGAAAAATCTTGAGAGAATGATTGAACGGAGTGCGTGAACCACTAATCTCTCGACCCATCAATGAACACTAGGGTCCAATCAAAATTAGCACCACAAACCAAGTGAGTAGTGTGCAAAGGGCGGTATTTTCTCTTGAATTTCGATTGAGTATTTTGGACGATCTATCGAGCGATGAGGGAAGGTAGAGAGATACAACGGAGGTAAAACCACGAGTGACTTGTGCTTTCCTTTAGCACATGGAGAGGCATGATTGAAAGTGAGATCAATGTCGATAAACAGGATACTAACTGCGATTCATGCAAAGATCCGAGAATAGTAAGAAAACAATCTTTAACTAATGAGAATGATGAGGCACTTAGGATCAAAAATCTCCACAAAACCAAAGAGCTTCAACTGCCCTCAACATAATCCCTTAGTGAGCCCCGCTGAGCTTTTCATGATAAACCTTTTCTGCGAACTCCACAACATGCCACCTGACATACACATACTCACCTTTGCAATAGAGGAGCTCAAAGGAGCCGGAGCCATGGCCCCTCCCACCATCTTTCATAACACAATAAATGAAATGTTTGAAGAAATCAGTGAGTCAATGCAACTCCAAAGCCAAACGCCAAAAAAGAGCACCAAAAATGTTCAAGAAGATCGATGAGTCAATGCAACTCCAAAGCTGAGAGCCAGAATACGAAGTATAGAATGCTTGAGAAAGTCGATGAGCCAAATACAATTTCCAAAAACACCCAAACGAGAAGAAAGTTCAAATCGTACGCCAGAAGAGGCAAGAAGGAGAAATCCAAACCAAAAGGACCAATGATGTCCTAAAGAAACCGATAAGGGGTTATCAAAACCCGTCTAATCATTTCACCCATGGCAAAGGTGAAACATGTCCTCTATTGCACAAAAGCTCCACAATTCCCAAATAAATCCTCCAGTCCCATGTGACATACATCATACCCCTCAACCCCGTTATAACCCAATAAAAGACCTCGGACTCGTATGTCAATGAGCGTTAACTGAAAGTATCGGATCTGAAACATGAATCATAAGCTCATACTTGTTATCAACATGTCCCGTCATCCAATAGGGGACCTTGAGTGAATGAGTGTGACCTAATCCTTACAAGGTTTTTCGAGTGCGAGTGACTCTTTGATCGAAGCACCAAATCATAAACAGCCTACCCCATTGCAGGTGAGAAATTTGTAAGGATCAGAAAGTCTAGAACCTCAAAAGAAATTCTAAGGAAAATACTGTTCTGAGCATCAAGAGTATCATCACGACATTAGCACACACGGCCACACTCACGAGAGATTAACCCGCATCCCTCCATGAGAGGAAAGTGATTCACACATTCCAGTTCAACAATCACTCAAGATCGAAACGAAGATGTCTTATATTCGTAAACCTCATAGTAATAGAGATAGAATCGTACCTTCTCTTCAAAAAACTGCATATGCATTTTGCATCTCTTCTAGCATTTAGTATTTGCCTGCATCATAACCACTTCATTTTCAACATCCGACTGGTAAGAACTCTGCCTAGTCTCGCTGAAAGTCGACTTCAGTTGCAGTTGTTGAAGCATAACTTTTGATCAAAAGATGACAATCGGAGCCATCCCGAGCCATTATCAAGCTACATCGAATCATCTCGGAGCCATCATGGGCTATCCTCAAGCTACATCGAATCAAACTAAAGCCATCCAAAGCCGTACGAAGACAATCCCGGAGCCATCCACTGTCATACTCGAGTCTCATTGGCACCCCTCCCAAAGCCAAGCTAGAGCCATCATCCGACATTGAAACCATCCTTGAAACTACAGGGGTCATCCCAACAGTCCGAGAACAATACGGGAGCCACCTCAAATTCATACCGAGGCCATTTCGTCACCAGGGTCTTGCCTACAGAGTTTCGAACTACGTCAGGTCTGATCTCAATATGAAATTGAGTACGTAGGCAGCCCGCCCAGGGTGCGACCACTTCACAGGCAAAAGTTCCCCTTTCTTCCTCGCCATCACCAATGGAGCCATCTCATAGCCCTTCCCTGAGCCATCCTGAGCCACCCCGGAGCCATCCTGAGGAAATCCCGAAGTCATAACCGGACCGAAGCCATCCATCCATGACCAAGAAGTTATCAACCACAACAAAAAATATCTACCACCTCAAAATACGTCAAACACAACACAATCCACCAATTACATCAACCCACCATTCAACTCAAAATCCAAAACAAATCGAAACCCACCAACCATCTCAAAAATCTCAATCCAAATCGAAACCCACCAACCATCTCAAAAATCTCAATCCAAATCGAAACCCATCAATCATCCCCAAAATCTCAATCCAAATCGAAACCCACCAACCATCCCGAAAATCTCAATCCAAATCGAAACCCACCAACCATCCCAGAGCCGTTGCTCACAATGGGGTCATGAATCATGTCGGAGCCATCCGTCTGCACCGGAGCCACCCAACCGCACTGGAGCCATCCGATCATACCGATGCCCTCGGATCATATCAAAGCCATCCAATCATATCAAAACCATCAAGTTCCCAAAATCACTCACAAACAAAAAAAAACCATCCACTCAAAGACCAATCACAAAATCACCAAAACGAAAACTCAAGAGCCATACCGGAGCCATCTCGAAACTCCGGAGCCGAGAGTCCTACGAAATCCCGAAACTATAGTGCACATCGGGTGAGATTGCCAAAACAAAACCGAAACACAAGTCCCACACTGACAAAGTCAAAGGCGACATCGACAGAAAGCATTCGACCATCACATCCCTCACAGAAGCAACGAAACAACATCCAATCCCAAATCAATCCACAACCAAAATCATCCTTCAATCGACCACTCAAAATAGCGAGTTTCGTACAACTCCACAAAGTATTATAGGCTCGGCATAAGTCCTATAGCTAGATATCAAGAGATCTAGTTGAGGCCCGTCATTAGTCCTCATACATTTCGAAGATGCATTCTAGGCCCGTCATAAGTCCTAGAGCTAGACACCGAGATCTAGTTGAGGCCCGTCATTAGTCCTCATGCATAACCCATATACCGATTGTATTCTAGGCCCGTCATTAGTCCTAGAGCTAGACACCGAGATCTAGTTGAGGCCCGTCATTAGTCCTCATACATTTCGAAGATGCATTCTAGGCCCGTCATAAGTCCTAGAGCTAGACACCGAGATCTAGTTGAGGCCCGTCATTAGTCCTCATGCATAACCCATATACCGATTGTATTCTAGGCCCGTCATTAGTCCTAGAGCTAGACACCGAGATCTAGTTGAGGCCCGTCATTAGTCCTCATACATTTCGAAGATGCATTCTAGGCCCGTCATAAGTCCTAGAGCTAGACACCGAGATCTAGTTGAGGCCCGTCATTAGTCCTCATGCATAACCCTTATACCGATTGTATTCTAGGCCCGTCATTAGTCCTAGAGCTAGACACCGAGATCTAGTTGAGGCCCGTCATTAGTCCTCATACATTTCGAAGATGCATTCTAGGCCCGTCATAAGTCCTAGAGCTAGACACCGAGTTCTAGTTGAGGCCCGTCATTAGTCCTCATGCATAACCCATATACCGATTGTATTCTAGGCCCGTCATTAGTCCTAGAGCTAGACACCGAGATCTAGTTGAGGCCCGTCATTAGTCCTCATACATTTCGAAGATGCATTCTAGGCCCGTCATAAGTCCTAGAGCTAGACACCGAGATCTAGTTGAGGCCCGTCATTAGTCCTCATGCATAGGTTGTTTGATCGTATTCTAGGCCCGTCATAAGCCCTAGAGCTAGACACCGAGATCTAGTTGAGGCCCGTCATTAGTCCTCATACCATCAATCACCGCAATTTGGGGCCCGTCATAAGTCCCCGTGCACCCGCATTCATAGGAGCAGATCATAAACCGCAGTGAGAATTTTTGGCGTCCCGTCAACCTTGATCCAATTCTGCAAGGGCTTGCAGAATTGAATCAAGGGGAGCCATCTGTAGACACCAAAAATTCTCACCCCATAAAGCAAATTCCGAAATAATAAGAGGGGTCGTCGCCTTTTTTTTTTCAAAACATATTAACGTGCGTGCTTAGACGAAACCATCATTTTATAATCTTTTTCAAAACATTTCAAAAAAAAAACACAATTCTTCGAAAATGAATTTCCATCGACAGTCCAGTTTCAAGGTCGTCCCCTTTTGTTTATTCACTTATTTCACTATCTTATTTGTTTTGTTTATATTCTATTTATTTTATTTTACTTTATTTTTATTCATCTATTCACTTTTTTTTCTTATATTTTATTTTATTCTACTATTAGCATTAGTATTTTTATTTTCATTTCTATTTATACACACTCATTTTCATCTTACGAACCCAATCCACACTTAGTTGAACTCCAGCCTAACCCAGACCTTTAAACCCATTCCAGCACCTAGTATTGGACCTACCAAGCCCAAACAAAAACACAAAGCCCACTCATAAACCCTAGAAGCCACCCTTTCTCATGACAACAAGAAAAACCCTAGTGATTCTTCACTTAACAGTGATCACCCGCGTCTCCTTCTCCTGGCTTGATCTCTCGGTCATTTTTATTCCTTCCATCCCTAGAAACAAAAAACTGTAGCCGTCTAGCTCCCGATTTCCATGGTTGTTATTCACCGGTAAAAAAAAAACCAAATCACGATTCCTCATTCTCGGTCTGCCATCACCCTTATTCTTCCTTCATCTTCAAAGTCTCCGTATTACTGGCTACGATCGGTACTCCGTTTTTTTTTCTTTTCCTTCCCGAGATGAAGAAACCCAAAAACCCAGAGACACCCGCCGTCTCCTTCATCGCTATGTCTCCCAGTTTTCTTCTTGGTCGAACGTTCTTTCAAAGAAAATCAGACAAGAATTCCCGTTGCTCCATCTCAGGAAATTGAAACAGTCATAATCTCGCCACCAAGCGACCGCCTCCATCTTCTCCTCTATCTCGACCATCCTTCTTCTCGTCGTTCCATCTCAAAAACCCAGAACGAAAGCTCATCCTCGAAGTCCCAAACACTTCCGTCGGAAACACTGAACCTCCCTTCTCCTCTTTCCATGGTAGCTGCCACAATTCATCAGCAGAACATTTTCTCATGGTTTCAAGGTTGGCATCGGTGGATTTCGAGCAACCCTAGCTGACGAATCAGGAAATTACATGCTCTGCGCCACCTTCATCCTCACCACCAGGGTCATTCTTACCAGCTTTTGAAATGTCAACTCTATCATCATGCTATCATTGATTTCTTTGTTGGTTCCATTTTTGCGAGACTAGCTGAGGTCTCTATTGTCCCCGTTCCCTGTTAGATTATGATTACTCACTCCTTCTGTTTTGTTCTCTTGCTGGACTTGCGGATTTTCGTTTGATCCTTCGACAAGCTTGGCTGAGGGGAACTGGTCTTTCCGCCTCTGACTATGTTAAATCTCCTTTAAAGCTGTCAGTATTTTCGTAATATGTTTCGACGTGGTAACCTTTCCTGTTGTCCCAAGTTCTCATGCTGGGCCTGCTTAATTTCGGTAAGGGGATTCATCTCTAGCTGTAAGCCGCTATCTCTTTGTTGCCATGGTGGGGTGTTTATCTGGTGTATTCTCAATTGATTCTTCTCTATCTCTCTGGATCCTTGGTTTGACTTCTGCCTTGTCAAGCCGATGGGTTGGGCAATCTTGCTTATTATCTGTTTGGTGCATTGCTGATCAGTGAATTACTTGTTTACCTCTTTGAATTGGCGGCCGAAAGATTGCCTATACGGCCTGTGAACCTTGCGCTTCTGCGTTTCATTTTGTCGGGGTGGGAAAGTTCACTGCCTCCTCTTTTGTTAACTGTTGGGCCCTGGTAAGATTACACCTAGCGTACGATACTACAGTTGCGGTTTGGGAGTTCGACTTGATGCCAGTGTTGTGTTTGTCTTGTGGCGTATTTAGGCTTTGAATTACTTTCAGCTGATATTTTCCCTTGCGCGTTATACATTCGAGTTTGGGGAAATCACAGTTGACTGCTTTTGGCTTAATCAGTTGTGGTGCCGATTCAATCTTTACTCGGAGGTTGTTTGTAATTAATTCGGTGCTATTTGCGTTACGTTTGCTCACCTTGATGACTGATTTTGATGGAAGTTTGAGTTCAGTACTGATGCTAGATCTTGATGTTGGGTTTGGATAATCAGACTCAAGTATCGAAATGTGGGATCCGCCCTTTTCTGGCCTTTTGGGAATTTTGGACCCACCAGTAAAATTGAAAGTCATATTCGTTCTGATGCTATATTTGTTGATTAGTATCTGTTGCAAGAGCTTGTCGACTTTCAACTTTTGGATTTGAGCTGGCTAATTATGGGCTCGTGATCATGCGTCAAGATTCTGTTGGCCTTTGCGCTTTTCGCTTCATTTCATCGCTGCATATACCTTGTTTTCATGTCTTAAACGAGGTACATATGCAATTGACTTCACACGGCTGGGCTTGACTCGAATCGCGCTTTCTGGACTCGCAAGTTTGACTTTGGATCATGCAAATCGACAATACCTTTGCGCTTTGGGCTTCACTTCTATGGGTTTGGAAATTCTATCTTCCCGCCTTTACTATGATTCACTCACGTTTAGTATTTAATTGTCCCTTGCGCATCGATATTGGTTTGGAAAATAAGTTGAAACTAGCATAACTTGCCTCATTGCGTTTAGATAAGAACATAAATCGAGTGATAGTTGCCCGAATATTATGATCGTTAAGATAAATCACTCGTTGGCTGGTTTGTCCTTATTAATTCTTCATCTTAGATGGAAATGATGTAAACCCCTTTCTAGGTATGATCCCACATGACTCACAACCCCTATCTTTGATACTACACTTTGTTTGAGTCATAATCTAAGATGACGAATTAATTTGAGTAGCAACCCCAATGCTTGATTTATCTTACAATCCGTAGCATTTGTTGGCAGTTTGAAACTCTTTTCTATGTTCTCGGTTGGAGTGTGGGAGATGATTAGATTCCCCCCTTTCCTCCCATTGAGAGGGGCCGTATGATCCCATTGCACACACCCCAACCCTCTTACATTTCATTACTAACCAAACTCGTGTTTCCTTGTTTTTGTTCCATGACATGTACCTGATGGTTTGAGGAATGAAAAACTGCTCGGAGATCAGGGAGATGGACCTCGGCTAGGACTACCGGGGCTCTCCCATCAAACATAAAAAAAATAACGGTTGGTGTATCTCTTCGGATCCCCTTCAGCTCGAGTGAGGCGGCGTCGATGCGACCCCCCATAGCAGCTCCTTTTAGTTTGACATTTTAATTCAGCACTTTAATTTTCATCATGAGTTGTAATCTGTCAATTAGTTGTACTATCTATTATAGTCCTGTATTTCATAATTTTGTGTATTTGTTGCTTTGATCATCTTTATCCTGGTTATCTTTGGTACATATTCTTGAATGGTCGCTAGCCTGATTATCTTTATCTTGACTATCTTTTGTACATATTCTTGAATGCTTGTTTATACATGTTCGACTTCGTTATACATTGAACGTTTTTATATTTGTCAGTTTCGTCTTATAAATTCATAGATTGGTTTAGCACATGAGCCATAGAATAGCCTTTAGGTTTACCCACTTATATCTGGACGTTTCGAGTCCAGTTTAGAAAAGCTTCTAGGTTTGGGGATGTTCCTCACTCAAACGGGCCGTAGAGTCTGGTCGGTGGGGAATGCCCTTCCTTTATAAAATTTTCCAAACAATCCATAATTGTCAGAATAAAACCCACAATCAATGATTCGTTTCAACCAATAAAAATCCAATTCAAAACCCAAAACTCAATTCCAAATTCAGCCCAAAAAGTCAATTTCAAATCGATTTCTCTCATCGAATACTCCTCAAAATCAATCTCTCACACTCTCTCATCAAACACACTACAAGATCAATCTCTCATACTCATCAAACACTCTTTCAAAACAATCCTTCTGACTCATCAAACATCCTTCAAAATCAATCCTTCTCATACTCACACATCATACACTCTTCAAAATCAATCCCTCTCATGCTTATTCATCAAACACCCTTCAAATCGATCTTTCTGACATCAAATACATTTCAAAAGCAATCATTCTCACACTCACTCATCAAACATTCTTCATACACAATTCAAAATTCATTCCAATTCACTGTCAATCCCAACTTCAAATCATCCAGCTGAGGCCCAATTTGAAGCCTAACTCGGCCCAAATTTCAAATCTTAAATCGGACCCTAATCACAAGGCCCATTCTTGCCCAAATCTCTATCCCATGTCTGGTCCAAAAATCAAGCCCAAACCAAGGCCCAAAGCCTAAACTAAGGCCCAATCCGGCCCATTTTACAAAGCCCAAACCTGGCCCTTTTTTTCCAAACCAAATTCGGCCATTCTTCAAGGCCCAATCTGACTCATTTTCTAAAGCCCAATTCAATTCAATCCAATTCATTTCAATTCAAACCTGATTCAATTCAATTCGAACCCGATGCAATTCAATTCAATTCAACCCATTTCATTTCAATTCTAACCCGATTCATTTCAATTCAAGCCCAATTTAATTCTTAATTCAATTAGATTCAATCTCAATTTCAATCCAATTCATTTCAAAATTCTTTTCATTCCCAATTCAATTCAACTTCATTTCAATCCCAAACAATTCCAAACATCATAAATCTCAAACTCCTTAGAACTCAAGCATCTCGAACCTCTAAGCGTCTCAACAGCTCAACAGACTCGAACGTCTCAGCAGCTCAACAGACTCGAACGTCTCAGCAGCTCAACAGACTCGAATGTCTCGACAGCTCAACAGACTCGAACGTCTCAGCAGCTCAATAGACTCGAATGTCTCAACAGTTCTACAAATTCGAACATCTCAATTGACTCATCAAATTCAAACACCTCAAAAATCCTTAGCTCCTCAAAAAGCCAAACCTCTTGAAATTTGATAACCCTTTCAAACCTCAAACATCTCACAGACCCGAGCGTCTCACAGACTTCATCATTTCAAGAATCTAAATGTCCCATAGAGTTGAGCATCTCACAGACTCTCACACCTCAAACTCCAAAATGAACCAGACAATCTGTCAAACCTCACAAAAACGACCACAAAACCTCTTTGACCCTTCAAAGACCCAAAAGGTCAAAACCTCAATTCCTTCAAAAACCCCAAAACTCCCAAATCTCCAAAAAACAGTGAACTACGTAAGGTCTGATCTCAACAGGGAGTTGAGTACGTAGGCAACCCACACAAGGTGCGACCCCACATCAATCAAAATGCCATTTTTCACTCAGCCATCTCCCCTCCAAACAAAAAACCCCTTTTCCCCTTTAAGGTGGCTCTCATATCTTTCAAAACGCTCAAACCTTCTTTGGCTTCCATAAACTTCAAACCACCAGACTCCAAGTTTTTGTCTATTCACTCGAGCTCAGACTTTTCCCAAATCTCCCATCATACATTCATCCGAATTCATCTATTCCTCTTCTTGGCGCTAGCTTGGCAGAAAAGCTCGCCTCATTCACTCGTTTTCTCTCTTCCTGTCTTAATCCTATCCTTTGGTTTTAGTTGAATCTCTCTAATAAGGTTTTGAAAGAAGGTAATCCCGACAATTGGAGACCGAGGTTTCCTCGGGCACCAATCCGAAGTCGTGGTCGTTGCCACCTCTAAGGGGTGTAACCCAGTGCGAACCCACACAGAATCTTTGGTATGACCAGATAAGTCCTATCCACAATTTCAGAGTCAACCAACGGTTCTCAAAACCCTCCTTCCCTTCCTTCCTAGTTCCTTAGGTCAAACTAGGTGGCGACTCTAGTCAATTTCCGCCCTTAGGGCATAAGTCCGCGTGGGGCCCATTGAGAGCGGGTGTAGTGCTCACTAGCATTCCCCCTAAGCTTTCTGGGAAAGACGGACGATGTAGTAGGTATTTGAGGGATGCCAGAATAACGGGTTTTCACCCTCCACAGAATGGCCTTTTCTAGGATCTAGGCTTCTCAGCTAGTTCGTATTTAGATAGACCCCCTCATACCGAAAAATCACCCTCCACAGAATGACGACTCCGCTGGGGAAAACTTGAGTAAGTTTTTCTCATAAACTTGGTCAAGGAAGACTGAACTCCATTCAAAATTGTCGGGATTCCCCAACTTCTTTCAAAACCTTCAAGAGATTCATTGCAAAGCCACTAGGACTACTCTACTCCACACTTAGAGTGTGCTACGACAGGATAGTTAGGATGAAAGTTCAGAGTTTGAAATTGGCCTTAAGTGCCACATGTGTGCTTTGACCTTTGCGTACTTCACTTTTGTTTACTATTATGTGTTTACTGTCTTATGTTTACTGCCCTTTATTCATGATATAATTGCTTATTTACGGTTTTGTAAATGGGGCCTTCGTAGAAAGGAGCCAACCCATTGTTGCATCGGGTAGTTTAGGAGCATGCATTCCTCTGTGTCACCTTTACTATCTGCGGTCGGGATTAACAATTGGTCCACAATTGACTCCCTCTGAGTATGGGTCCTTCGTAGCTAAGGAGTAAGCCCACGAAGTGGTATGGCCGTAGTTGTCTACACCTAGAAACGACTCAGGATCCTTTCAAACACCTTTTCGAGTCAAAGCCAGCATATAGTAAGCTATGAGCCTTCAGTGTCCAGCTGCCTGATCCAGAGTCTAGGACGGGTTTTATGGGTAGTCACCCCCTTGTTTGACGTCTGTCTGACCACCCTTTTGTCTTACCCTGAAGATTGCATGGGCTCAGTTCTCCATGATTCCTCTGCACCACGGGTGTCTTTAAAGCCCAATGTCGCGCTACAAATTCATAGAGGATCCCGTATTTACGGATACCCATACATGACATAGCGTAGTCAGCGAATAATTTGGACTTTAGACACACCTTATCGTGCAGACGAGGGGAGACCGGACCCCATGCAGTACTTCCCCCAAGTTTCCTGAAAAGTGAGTATGTTGTGATAATCCCCGGCCGTGGCTCGTGTGACTGTATCACTTCGGGTATCCTGACCTTTCGAACTTAAGCACTCCGGACTTTCTTGACGACGTGCCCCACAAGGCATAACAGAGATAAATCCCGAGAGATGAACAGTGAAGGGACGACGGTTCCCCCGGTGGTATGGAAGCATTGATTGACCTGGAAGGTGATTATCCCAATCATTCACACTCAGCTCCACATAAAATCAGCCACGATTTTCACTTTGCGCTTATATCTATGTGTGATCACATTTCAAAAATTAGCAAAAATCATAAAATGAATCATGTCGATTGCTCTAATGAAACATCTTCAAAGTCGTCCATTTCAAATGATTTCATAAAACAATGATTTTAAAAATTGTTATTTCCAAAACAGTTTTCAAAACCAGATTCAATCAAAGTCTTCCAGAAAACAAACTTTATTAAACAGCTTGCAAAAAAAAACAAATTTCAAAAATCTACTGTTTACAAATTATTTTCAAACACTACTTCCCATGAATTTCATTTCAAAAACCTACTTTTTACAAACGAATTTCAAACAACATTCTTCACCAACTTTGTTTCTTAATGGTTTTCGAAAATAGTTTTCAAAGTTGATTTTCACAAATGTATTTCAAAATAAATGATTTAGTCCCCATGTTGCGACCTGCTATTTTGAAGCTCAACCCACCTTCAAGAGTAGCGGTTATTACTGTGGAGCGTACTAATCATTTCGCGTTTTCATAACAGTGGTGGATTTTCACAATGATTTTGTGCTCGATAATCCACCTTTCCTTTCTCAAACATATCCCTCATTCCTTCAACGGAGCAAGTGAAGCAACATGAAGATCAACTAGCGGATCGAGCCGAAAGCTAGAGGCGCACCTGCCCGTGGAGCTAGCCGAGCGACAGGAAGACCAACACCAACCGTTCAAATACAATATTAGAGTTGCACTAACCCGGATCAAGCGACATGAAGATTAGGAACACCTGTTCGAGTTCAAACTGTTGAGAGTCAGAAGAACACCAACCCGTTCTGTACGATCACAATACCACTTCGAAGCAAGAGCCCGAAGATGAAGCGGAAGAGTTCAGAAGGAGTTTAGCTCAAAATTCCCCCCTTTAATGACTTTTAGAATTGATGTATAGGTTTTCCCCTAGCATTTTTTCTCTCTTGTCCATTTTGAATAGATTACATGTATAGGTTTACACATTCCCTTTGAATTTATTTAGATCAAAGTGTATAGGGTTCCCCACTCCCTATTTTATTTGCGAATGATCGAGCATCAAAATTTCTATTGAGAAAATCCACCACTTTGAAAACACGCGTTTTCAAAATTGTTTTTCTAAAACTTGGTTTCTTTTGGCATGCACGAATAAAGAGAAGAATGAATAATGAACGACTCCTCACAGTTATATATCATTCATCAACTTTGCTTTATGGGGCGAGAATTCGTGGTATCTACAGGAGGTATCCCCTAAATAAACAACACCAACAAACGCAATCGCGCACAAAATAAATAGCATGCATTGCATTCATTACAAAAAGTCTGTGCATTCTTGGTCAGTTCAAATTCGTCAAACATACACAAGGCCTGTCGACCTCAGAAAAATTACGTAATCACGCGAATCATTGTCACCACACACACATACCAGCTTTCATCCCAATATCTCGACCGCTAGAGCCCGATCTCAGAGGGATAGAAAATAAAAACAAGCTCAAACCTTTCCCAATCTCAAAGTGCATCATATCGTGGGGCTACCATGCGGGAGTGACCTCCCCAAAATCCAAAAAAATAATACATCCAAAAAATCCCAAAAAATGCAGTCTCCGTCATATCGTTGGGCCACCATGCGGGAGTTGTCACTCCCTAGAAATTCAAAAATCCAGGAGCCAATCACCAGCCCAACCTCACCTGAGAATCACTACCCTGACAGCGACCCCAACAGCTAGACCATCATCAGAGTTTATAATGGCGGGATGAGCTTCATAGACCATAAACTGAAACCGACTCAAGCGAGACTAGGTGTAGCCTTACCACGCATGCATTGCATCCAAAAGGAAAAACACACACAAAAAAAAACATTCAGTCAAAATCCAAAGTCAACCATTTTCATTCATCACTTTCAGCATTTCACGCATCTTATACGTAGTAATTCCATATTACCACAATAGATTGCATTGTAGATAGTCGTGTTTGCATACTCTCGTATCGAAACGACATCTTTGGGAAAAATCTTGAGAGAATGATTGAACGGAGTGCGTGAACCACTAATCTCTCGACCCATCAATGAACACTAGGGTCCAATCAAAATTAGCACCACAAACCAAGTGAGTAGTGTGCAAAGGGCGGTATTTTCTCTTGAATTTCGATTGAGTATTTTGGACGATCTATCGAGCGATGAGGGAAGGTAGAGAGATACAACGGAGGTAAAACCACGAGTGACTTGTGCTTTCCTTTAGCACATGGAGAGGCATGATTGAAAGTGAGATCAATGTCGATAAACAGGATACTAACTGCGATTCATGCAAAGATCCGAGAATAGTAAGAAAACAATCTTTAACTAATGAGAATGACGAGGCACTTAGGATCAAAAATCTCCACAAAACCAAAGAGCTTCAACTGCCCTCAACATAATCCCTTAGTGAGCCCCGCTGAGCTTTTCATGATAAACCTTTTTCTGCGAACTCCACAACATGCCACCTGACATATACATACTTACCTTTGCAATAGAGGAGCTCAAAGGAGCCGGAGCCATGGCCCCTCCCACCATCTTTCATAAACACAATAAATGAAATGTTTGAAGAAATCAGTGAGTCAATGTAACTCCAAAGCCAAACGCCAAAAAAGAGCACCAAAAATGTTCAAGAAGATCGATGAGTCAATGCAACTCCAAAGCTGAGAGCCAGAATACGAAGTATAGAATGCTTGAGAAAGTCGATGAGCCAAATACAATTTCCAAAAACACCCAAACGAGAAGAAAGTTCAAATCGTACGCCAGAAGAGGCAAGAAGGAGAAATCCAAACCAAAAGGACCAATGATGTCCTAAAGAAACCGATAAGGGGTTATCAAAACCCGTCTAATCATTCACCCATGGCAAAGGTGAAACATGTCCTCTATTGCACAAAAGCTCCACAATTCCCAAATAAATCCTCCAGTCCCATGTGACATACATCATACCCCTCAACCCCGTTATAACCCAATAAAAGACCTCGGACTCGTATGTCAATGAGCGTTAACTGAAAGTATGATCTGAAACATGAATCATAAGCTCATACTTGTTATCAACATGTCCCGTCATCCAATAGGGGACCTTGAGTGAATGAGTGTGACCTAATCCTTACAAGGTTTTTCGAGTGCGAGTGACTCTTTGATCGAAGCACCAAATCAAACAGCCTACCCCATTGCAGGTGAGAAATTTGTAAGGATCAGAAAGTCTAGAACCTCAAAAGAAATTCTAAGGAAAATACTGTTCTGAGCATCAAGAGTATCATCACGACATTAGCACACACGGCCACACTCACGAGAGATTAACCCGCATCCCTCCATGAGAGGAAAGTGATTCACACATTCCAGTTCAACAATCACTCAAGATCGAAACAAAGATGTCTTATATTCGTAAACCTCATAGTAATAGAGATAGAATCGTACCTTCTCTTCAAAAAACTGCATATGCATTTTGCATCTCTTCTAGCATTTAGTATTTGCATGCATCATAACCACTTCATTTTCAACATCCGACTGGTAAGAACTCTGCCTAGTCTCGCTGAAAGTCGACTTCAGTTGCAGTTGTTGAAGCATAACTTTTGATCAAAAGATGACAATCGGAGCCATCCCGAGCCATTATCAAGCTACATCGAATCATCTCGGAGCCATCATGGGCTATCCTCAAGCTACATCGAATCAAACTAAAGCCATCCAAAGCCGTACGAAGACAATCCCGGAGCCATCCACTGTCATACTCGAGTCTCATTGGCACCCCTCCCAAAGCCAAGCTAGAGCCATCATCCGACATTGAAACCATCCTTGAAACTACAGGGGTCATCCCAACAGTCCGAGAACAATACGGGAGCCACCTCAAATTCATACCGAGGCCATTTCGTCACCAGGGTCTTGCCTACAGAGTTTCGAACTACGTCAGGTCTGATCTCAATATGAAATTGAGTACGTAGGCAGCCCGCCCAGGGTGCGACCACTTCACAGGAAAAAGTTCCCCTTTCTTCCTCGCCATCACCAATGGAGCCATCTCATAGCCCTTCCCGAGCCATCCTGAGCCACCCGGAGCCATCCTGAGGAAATCCCGAAGTCATAACCGGACCGAAGCCATCCATCCATGACCAAGAAGTTATCAACCACAACAAAAAATATCTACCACCTCAAAATACGTCAAACACAACACAATCCACCAATTACATCAACCCACCATTCAACTCAAAATCCAAAACAAATCGAAACCCACCAACCATCTCAAAAATCTCAATCCAAATCGAAACCCACCAACCATCTCAAAAATCTCAATCCAAATCGAAACCCATCAATCATCCCCAAAATCTCAATCCAAATCGAAACCCACCAACCATCCCGAAAATCTCAATCCAAATCGAAACCCACCAACCATCCCAGAGCCGTTGCTCACAATGGGGTCATGAATCATGTCGGAGCCATCCGTCTGCACCGGAGCCACCCAACCGCACTGGAGCCATCCGATCATACCGATGCCCTCGGATCATATCAAAGCCATCCAATCATATCAAAACCATCAAGTTCCCAAAATCACTCACAAACAAAAAAAAACCATCCACTCAAAGACCAATCACAAAATCACCAAAACGAAAACTCAAGAGCCATACCGGAGCCATCTCGAAACTCCGGAGCCGAGAGTCCTACGAAATCCCGAAACTATAGTGCACATCGGGCGAGACTGCCAAAACAAAACCGAAACACAAGTCCCACACTGACAAAGTCAAAGGCGACATCGACAGAAAGCATTCGACCATCACATCCCTCACAGAAGCAACGAAACAACATCCAATCCCAAATCAATCCACAACCAAAATCATCCTTCAATCGACCACTCAAAATAGCGAGTTTCGTACAACTCCACAAAGTATTATAGGCTCGGCATAAGTCCTATAGCTAGATATCAAGAGATCTAGTTGAGGCCCGTCATTAGTCCTCATACATTTCGAAGATGCATTCTAGGCCCGTCATAAGTCCTAGAGCTAGACACCGAGATCTAGTTGAGGCCCGTCATTAGTCCTCATGCATAACCCATATACCGATTGTATTCTAGGCCCGTCATTAGTCCTAGAGCTAGACACCGAGATCTAGTTGAGGCCCGTCATTAGTCCTCATACATTTCGAAGATGCATTCTAGGCCCGTCATAAGTCCTAGAGCTAGACACCGAGATCTAGTTGAGGCCCGTCATTAGTCCTCATGCATAACCCATATACCGATTGTATTCTAGGCCCGTCATTAGTCCTAGAGCTAGACACCGAGATCTAGTTGAGGCCCGTCATTAGTCCTCATACATTTCGAAGATGCATTCTAGGCCCGTCATAAGTCCTAGAGCTAGACACCGAGATCTAGTTGAGGCCCGTCATTAGTCCTCATGCATAACCCTTATACCGATTGTATTCTAGGCCCGTCATTAGTCCTAGAGCTAGACACCGAGATCTAGTTGAGGCCCGTCATTAGTCCTCATACATTTCGAAGATGCATTCTAGGCCCGTCATAAGTCCTAGAGCTAGACACCGAGTTCTAGTTGAGGCCCGTCATTAGTCCTCATGCATAACCCATATACCGATTGTATTCTAGGCCCGTCATTAGTCCTAGAGCTAGACACCGAGATCTAGTTGAGGCCCGTCATTAGTCCTCATACATTTCGAAGATGCATTCTAGGCCCGTCATAAGTCCTAGAGCTAGACACCGAGATCTAGTTGAGGCCCGTCATTAGTCCTCATGCATAGGTTGTTTGATCGTATTCTAGGCCCGTCATAAGCCCTAGAGCTAGACACCGAGATCTAGTTGAGGCCCGTCATTAGTCCTCATACCATCAATCACCGCAATTTGGGGCCCGTCATAAGTCCCCGTGCACCCGCATTCATAGGAGCAGATCATAAACCGCAGTGAGAATTTTTGGCGTCCCGTCAACCTTGATCCAATTCTGCAAGGGCTTGCAGAATTGAATCAAGGGGAGCCATCTGTAGACACCAAAAATTCTCACCCCATAAAGCAAATTCCGAAATAATAAGAGGGGTCGTCGCCTTTCTTTTTTTCAAAACATATTAACGTGCGTGCTTAGACGAAACCATCATTTTATAATCTTTTTCAAAACATTTCAAAAAAAAACACAATTCTTCGAAAATGAATTTCCATCGACAGTCCAGTTTCAAGGTCGTCCCCTTTTGTTTATTCACTTATTTCACTATCTTATTTTGTTTTGTTATATATTTTTTTTTATTTATTTTACTTTATTTTATTCATCTATTCACTTTTTTTATATTTTATTCTACTATTAGCATTAGTATTTTCATTTCTATTTATACACACTCATTTTCATCTTACGAACCCAATCCACACTTAGTTGAACTCCAGCCTAACCCAGACCTTTAAACCCATTCCAGCACCTAGTATTGGACCTACCAAGCCCAAACAAAAACACAAAGCCCACTCATAAACCCTAGAAGCCACCCTTTCTCATGACAACAAGAAAAACCCTAGTGATTCTTCACTTAACAGTGATCACCCGCGTCTCCTTCTCCTGGCTTGATCTCTCGGTCATTTTTATTCCTTCCATCCCTAGAAACAAAAAACTGTAGCCGTCTAGCTCCCGATTTCCATGGTTGTTATTCACCGGTAAAAAAAAAACCAAATCACGATTCCTCATTCTCGGTCTGCCATCACCCTTATTCTTCCTTCATCTTCAAAGTCTCCGTATTACTGGCTACGATCGGTACTCCGTTTTTTTTTCTTTTCCTTCCCGAGATGAAGAAACCCAAAAACCCAGAGACACCCGCCGTCTCCTTCATCGCTATGTCTCCCAGTTTTCTTCTTGGTCGAACGTTCTTTCAAAGAAAATCAGACAAGAATTCCCGTTGCTCCATCTCAGGAAATTGAAACAGTCATAATCTCGCCACCAAGCGACCGCCTCCATCTTCTCCTCTATCTCGACCATCCTTCTTCTCGTCGTTCCATCTCAAAAACCCAGAACGAAAGCTCATCCTCGAAGTCCCAAACACTTCCGTCGGAAACACTGAACCTCCCTTCTCCTCTTTCCATGGTAGCTGCCACAATTCATCAGCAGAACATTTTCTCATGGTTTCAAGGTTGGCATCGGTGGATTTCGAGCAACCCTAGCTGACGAATCAGGAAATTACATGCTCTGCGCCACCTTCATCCTCACCACCAGGGTCATTCTTACCAGCTTTTGAAATGTCAACTCTATCATCATGCTATCATTGATTTCTTTGTTGGTTCCATTTTTGCGAGACTAGCTGAGCTCTATTGTCCCGTTCCCTGTTAGATTATGATTACTCACTCCTTCTGTTTTGTTCTCTTGCTGGACTTGCGGATTTTCGTTTGATCCTTCGACAAGCTTGGCTGAGGGGAACTGGTCTTTCCGCCTCTGACTATGTTAAATCTCCTTTAAAGCTGTCAGTATTTTCGTAATATGTTTCGACGTGGTAACCTTTCCTGTTGTCCCAAGTTCTCATGCTGGGCCTGCTTAATTTCGGTAAGGGGATTCATCTCTAGCTGTAAGCCGCTATCTCTTTGTTGCCATGGTGGGGTGTTTATCTGGTGTATTCTCAATTGATTCTTCTCTATCTCTCTGGATCCTTGGTTTGACTTCTGCCTTGTCAAGCCGATGGGTTGGGCAATCTTGCTTATTATCTGTTTGGTGCATTGCTGATCAGTGAATTACTTGTTTACCTCTTTGAATTGGCGGCCGAAAGATTGCCTATACGGCCTGTGAACCTTGCGCTTCTGCGTTTCATTTTGTCGGGGTGGGAAAGTTCACTGCCTCCTCTTTTGTTAACTGTTGGGCCCTGGTAAGATTACACCTAGCGTACGATACTACAGTTGCGGTTTGGGAGTTCGACTTGATGCCAGTGTTGTGTTTGTCTTGTGGCGTATTTAGGCTTTGAATTACTTTCAGCTGATATTTTCCCTTGCGCGTTATACATTCGAGTTTGGGGAAATCACAGTTGACTGCTTTTGGCTTAATCAGTTGTGGTGCCGATTCAATCTTTACTCGGAGGTTGTTTGTAATTAATTCGGTGCTATTTGCGTTACGTTTGCTCACCTTGATGACTGATTTTGATGGAAGTTTGAGTTCAGTACTGATGCTAGATCTTGATGTTGGGTTTGGATAATCAGACTCAAGTATCGAAATGTGGGATCCGCCCTTTTCTGGCCTTTTGGGAATTTTGGACCCACCAGTAAAATTGAAAGTCATATTCGTTCTGATGCTATATTTGTTGATTAGTATCTGTTGCAAGAGCTTGTCGACTTTCAACTTTTGGATTTGAGCTGGCTAATTATGGGCTCGTGATCATGCGTCAAGATTCTGTTGGCCTTTGCGCTTTTCGCTTCATTTCATCGCATATACCTTGTTTTCATGAAACGAGGTACATATGCAATTGACTTCACACGGCTGGGCTTGACTCGAATCGCGCTTTCTGGACTCGCAAGTTTGACTTTGGATCATGCAAATCGACAATACCTTTGCGCTTTGGGCTTCACTTCTATGGGTTTGGAAATTCTATCTTCCCGCCTTTACTATGATTCACTCACGTTTAGTATTTAATTGTCCCTTGCGCATCGATATTGGTTTGGAAAATAAGTTGAAACTAGCATAACTTGCCTCATTGCGTTTAGATAAGAACATAAATCGAGTGATAGTTGCCCGAATATTATGATCGTTAAGATAAATCACTCGTTGGCTGGTTTGTCCTTATTAATTCTTCATCTTAGATGGAAATGATGTAAACCCCTTTCTAGGTATGATCCCACATGACTCACAACCCCTATCTTTGATACTACACTTTGTTTGAGTCATAATCTAAGATGACGAATTAATTTGAGTAGCAACCCCAATGCTTGATTTATCTTACAATCCGTAGCATTTGTTGGCAGTTTGAAACTCTTTTCTATGTTCTCGGTTGGAGTGTGGGAGATGATTAGATTCCCCCCTTTCCTCCCATTGAGAGGGGCCGTATGATCCCATTGCACACACCCCAACCCTCTTACATTTCATTACTAACCAAACTCGTGTTTCCTTGTTTTTGTTCCATGACATGTACCTGATGGTTTGAGGAATGAAAAACTGCTCGGAGATCAGGGAGATGGACCTCAGCTAGGACTACCGGGGCTCTCCCATCAAACATAAAAAAATAACGGTTGGTGTATCTCTTCGGATCCCCTTCAGCTCGAGTGAGGCGGCGTCGATGCGACCCCCCATAGCAGCTCCTTTTAGTTTGACATTTTAATTCAGCACTTTAATTTTCATCATGAGTTGTAATCTGTCAATTAGTTGTACTATCTATTATAGTCCTGTATTTCATAATTTTGTGTATTTGTTGCTTTGATCATCTTTATCCTGGTTATCTTTGGTACATATTCTTGAATGGTCGCTAGCCTGATTATCTTTATCTTGACTATCTTTTGTACATATTCTTGAATGCTTGTTTATACATGTTCGACTTCGTTATACATTGAACGTTTTTATATTTGTCAGTTTCGTCTTATAAATTCATAGATTGGTTTAGCACATGAGCCATAGAATAGCCTTTAGGTTTACCCACTTATATCTGGACGTTTCGAGTCCAGTTTAGAAAAGCTTCTAGGTTTGGGGATGTTCCTCACTCAAACGGGCCGTAGAGTCTGGTCGGTGGGGAATGCCCTTCCTTTATAAAATTTTCCAAACAATCCATAATTGTCAGAATAAAACCCACAATCAATGATTCGTTTCAACCAATAAAAATCCAATTCAAAACCCAAAACTCAATTCCAAATTCAGCCCAAAAAGTCAATTTCAAATCGATTTCTCTCATCGAATACTCCTCAAAATCAATCTCTCACACTCTCTCATCAAACACACTACAAGATCAATCTCTCATACTCATCAAACACTCTTTCAAAACAATCCTTCTGACTCATCAAACATCCTTCAAAATCAATCCTTCTCATACTCACACATCATACACTCTTCAAAATCAATCCCTCTCATGCTTATTCATCAAACACCCTTCAAATCGATCTTTCTGACATCAAATACATTTCAAAAGCAATCATTCTCACACTCACTCATCAAACATTCTTCATACACAATTCAAAATTCATTCCAATTCACTGTCAATCCCAACTTCAAATCATCCAGCTGAGGCCCAATTTGAAGCCTAACTCGGCCCAAATTTCAAATCTTAAATCGGACCCTAATCACAAGGCCCATTCTTGCCCAAATCTCTATCCCATGTCTGGTCCAAAAATCAAGCCCAAACCAAGGCCCAAAGCCTAAACTAAGGCCCAATCCGGCCCATTTTACAAAGCCCAAACCTGGCCCTTTTTTTCCAAACCAAATTCGGCCATTCTTCAAGGCCCAATCTGACTCATTTTCTAAAGCCCAATTCAATTCAATCCAATTCATTTCAATTCAAACCTGATTCAATTCAATTCGAACCCGATGCAATTCAATTCAATTCAACCCATTTCATTTCAATTCTAACCCGATTCATTTCAATTCAAGCCCAATTTAATTCTTAATTCAATTAGATTCAATCTCAATTTCAATCCAATTCATTTCAAAATTCTTTTCATTCCCAATTCAATTCAACTTCATTTCAATCCCAAACAATTCCAAACATCATAAATCTCAAACTCCTTAGAACTCAAGCATCTCGAACCTCTAAGCGTCTCAACAGCTCAACAGACTCGAACGTCTCAGCAGCTCAACAGACTCGAACGTCTCAGCAGCTCAACAGACTCGAATGTCTCGACAGCTCAACAGACTCGAACGTCTCAGCAGCTCAATAGACTCGAATGTCTCAACAGTTCTACAAATTCGAACATCTCAATTGACTCATCAAATTCAAACACCTCAAAAATCCTTAGCTCCTCAAAAAGCCAAACCTCTTGAAATTTGATAACCCTTTCAAACCTCAAACATCTCACAGACCCGAGCGTCTCACAGACTTCATCATTTCAAGAATCTAAATGTCCCATAGAGTTGAGCATCTCACAGACTCTCACACCTCAAACTCCAAAATGAACCAGACAATCTGTCAAACCTCACAAAAACGACCACAAAACCTCTTTGACCCTTCAAAGACCCAAAAGGTCAAAACCTCAATTCCTTCAAAAACCCCAAAACTCCCAAATCTCCAAAAAACAGTGAACTACGTAAGGTCTGATCTCAACAGGGAGTTGAGTACGTAGGCAACCCACACAAGGTGCGACCCCACATCAATCAAAATGCCATTTTTCACTCAGCCATCTCCCCTCCAAACAAAAAACCCCTTTTCCCCTTTAAGGTGGCTCTCATATCTTTCAAAACGCTCAAACCTTCTTTGGCTTCCATAAACTTCAAACCACCAGACTCCAAGTTTTTGTCTATTCACTCGAGCTCAGACTTTTCCCAAATCTCCCATCATACATTCATCCGAATTCATCTATTCCTCTTCTTGGCGCTAGCTTGGCAGAAAAGCTCGCCTCATTCACTCGTTTTCTCTCTTCCTGTCTTAATCCTATCCTTTGGTTTTAGTTGAATCTCTCTAATAAGGTTTTGAAAGAAGGTAATCCCGACAATTGGAGACCGAGGTTTCCTCGGGCACCAATCCGAAGTCGTGGTCGTTGCCACCTCTAAGGGGTGTAACCCAGTGCGAACCCACACAGAATCTTTGGTATGACCAGATAAGTCCTATCCACAATTTCAGAGTCAACCAACGGTTCTCAAAACCCTCCTTCCCTTCCTTCCTAGTTCCTTAGGTCAAACTAGGTGGCGACTCTAGTCAATTTCCGCCCTTAGGGCATAAGTCTGCGTGGGGCCCATTGAGAGCGGGTGTAGTGCTCACTAGCATTCCCCCTAAGCTTTCTGGGAAAGACGACGACGATGTAGTAGGTATTTGAGGGATGCCAGAATAACGGGTTTTCACCCTCCACAGAATGGCCTTTTCTAGGATCTAGGCTTCTCAGCTAGTTCGTATTTAGATAGACCCCCTCATACCGAAAAATCACCCTCCACAGAATGACGACTCCGCTGGGGAAAACTTGAGTAAGTTTTTCTCATAAACTTGGTCAAGGAAGACTGAACTCCATTCAAAATTGTCGGGATTCCCCAACTTCTTTCAAAACCTTCAAGAGATTCATTGCAAAGCCACTAGGACTACTCTACTCCACACTTAGAGTGTGCTACGACAGGATAGTTAGGATGAAAGTTCAGAGTTTGAAATTGGCCTTAAGTGCCACATGTGTGCTTTGACCTTTGCGTACTTCACTTTTGTTTACTATTATGTTTACTGTCTTATGTTTACTGCCCTTTATTCATGATATAATTGCTTATTTACGGTTTTGTAAATGGGGCCTTCGTAGAAAGGAGCCAACCCATTGTTGCATCGGGTAGTTTAGGAGCATGCATTCCTCTGTGTCACCTTTACTATCTGCGGTCGGGATTAACAATTGGTCCACAATTGACTCCCTCTGAGTATGGGTCCTTCGTAGCTAAGGAGTAAGCCCACGAGGTGGTATGGCCGTAGTTGTCTACACCTAGAAACGACTCAGGATCCTTTCAAACACCTTTTCGAGTCAAAGCCAGCATATAGTAAGCTATGAGCCTTCAGTGTCCAGCTGCCTGATCCAGAGTCTAGGACGGGTTTTATGGGTAGTCACCCCCTTGTTTGACGTCTGTCTGACCACCCTTTTGTCTTACCCTGAAGATTGCATGGGCTCAGTTCTCCATGATTCCTCTGCACCACGGGTGTATTTAAAGCCCAATGTCGCGCTACAAATTCATAGAGGATCCCGTATTTACGGATACCCATACATGACATAGCGTAGTCAGCGAATAATTTGGACTTTAGACACACCTTATCGTGCAGACGGGGAGACCGGACCCCATGCAGTACTTCCCCCAAGTTTCCTGAAAAGTGAGTATGTTGTGATAATCCCCGGCCGTGGCTCGTGTGACTGTATCACTTCGGGTATCCTGACCTTTCGAACTTAAGCACTCCGGACTTTCTTGACGACGTGCCCCACAAGGCATAACAGAGATAAATCCCGAGAGATGAACAGTGAAGGGACGACGGTTCCCCCGGTGGTATGGAAGCATTGATTGACCTGGAAGGTGATTATCCCAATCATTCACACTCAGCTCCACAAAATCAGCCACGATTTTCACTTTGCGCTTATATCTATGTGTGATCACATTTCAAAAATTAGCAAAAATCAGAAAATGAATCATGTCGATTGCTCTAATGAAACATCTTCAAAGTCGTCCATTTCAAATGATTTCATAAAACAATGATTTTCAAAATTGTTATTTCCAAAACAGTTTTCAAAACCAGATTCAATCAAAGTCTTCCAGAAAACAAACTTTATTAAACAGCTTGCAAAAAAAAACAAATTTCAAAAATCTACTGTTTACAAATTATTTTCAAACACTACTTCCCATGAATTTCATTTCAAAAACCTACTTTTTACAAACGAATTTCAAACAACATTCTTCACCAACTTTGTTTCTTAATGGTTTTCGAAAATAGTTTTCAAAGTTGATTTTCACAAATGTATTTCAAAATAAATGATTTAGTCCCCATGTTGCGACCTGCTATTTTGAAGCTCAACCCACCTTCAAGAGCAGCGGTTATTACTGTGGAGCGTACTAATCATTTCGCGTTTTCATAACAGTGGTGGATTTTCACAATGATTTTGTGCTCGATAATCCACCTTTCCTTTCTCAAACATATCCCTCATTCCTTCAACGGAGCAAGTGAAGCAACATGAAGATCAACTAGCGGATCGAGCCGAAAGCTAGAGGCGCACCTGCCCGTGGAGCTAGCCGAGCGACAGGAAGACCAACACCAACCGTTCAAATACAATATTAGAGTTGCACTAACCCGGATCAAGCGACATGAAGATTAGGAACACCTGTTCGAGTTCAAACTGTTGAGAGTCAGAAGAACACCAACCCGTTCTGTACGATCACAATACCACTTCGAAGCAAGAGCCCGAGATGAAGAAGCGGAAGAGTTCAGAAGGAGTTTAGCTCAAAATTCCCCCCTTTAAATTTTAGAATTGATGTATAGGTTTTCCCTAGCATTCTTTTCTCTCTTGTCCATTTTGAATAGATTACATGTATAGGTTTACACATTCCCTTTGAATTTATTTAGATCAAAGTGTATAGGGTTCCCCACTCCCTATTTTATTTGCGAATGATCGAGCATCAAAATTTCTATTGAGAAAATCCACCACTTTGAAAACACGCGTTTTCAAAATTGTTTTTCTAAAACTTGGTTTCTTTTGGCATGCACGAATAAAGAGAAGAATGAATAATGAACGACTCCTCACAGTTATATATCATTCATCAACTTTGCTTTATGGGGCGAGAATTCGTGGTATCTACAGGAGGTATCCCCTAAATAAACAACACCAACAAACGCAATCGGCACAAAATAAATAGCATGCATTGCATTCATTACAAAAAGTCTGTGCATTCTTGGTCAGTTCAAATTCGTCAAACATACACAAGGCCTGTCGACCTCAGAAAAATTACGTAATCACGCGAATCATTGTCACCACACCACATACCAGCTTTCATCCCAATATCTCGACCGCTAGAGCCCGATCTCAGAGGGATAGCAAATAAAAACAAGCTCAAACCTTTCCCAATCTCAAAGTGCATCATATCGTGGGGCTACCATGCGGGAGTGACCTCCCCAAAATCCAAAAAAATAATACATCCAAAAAATCCCAAAAAATGCAGTCTCCGTCATATCGTTGGGCCACCATGCGGGAGTTGTCACTCCCTAGAAATTCAAAAATCCAGGAGCCAATCACCAGCCCAACCTCACCTGAGAATCACTACCCTGACAGCGACCCCAACAGCTAGACCATCATCAGAGTTTATAATGGCGGGATGAGCTTCATAGACCATAAACTAGAACCGACTCAAGCGAGACTAGGTGTAGCCTTACCACGCATGCATTGCATCCAAAAGGAAAAACACACAAAAAAAAAACATTCAGTCAAAATCCAAAGTCAACCATTTTCATTCATCACTTTCAGCATTTCACGCATCTTATACGTAGTAATTCCATATTACCACAATAGATTGCATTGTAGATAGTCGTGTTTGCATACTCTCGTATCGAAACGACATCTTTGGGAAAAATCTTGAGAGAATGATTGAACGGAGTGCGTGAACCACTAATCTCTCGACCCATCAATGAACACTAGGGTCCAATCAAAATTAGCACCACAAACCAAGTGAGTAGTGTGCAAAGGGCGGTATTTTCTCTTGAATTTCGATTGAGTATTTTGGACGATCTATCGAGCGATGAGGGAAGGTAGAGAGATCCAACGGAGGTAAAACCACGAGTGACTTGTGCTTTCCTTTAGCACATGGAGAGGCATGATTGAAAGTGAGATCAATGTCGATAAACAGGATACTAACTGCGATTCATGCAAAGATCCGAGAATAGTAAGAAAACAATCTTTAACTAATGAGAATGACGAGGCACTTAGGATCAAAAATATCCACAAAACCAAAGAGCTTCAACTGCCCTCAACATAATCCCTTAGTGAGCCCCGCTGAGCTTTTCATGATAAACCTTTTTCTGCGAACTCCACAACATGCCACCTGACATATACATACTTACCTTTGCAATAGAGGAGCTCAAAGGAGCTGGAGCCATGGCCCCTCCCCACCATCTTTCATAAACACAATAAATGAAATGTTTGAAGAAATCAGTGAGTCAATGCAACTCCAAAGCCAAACGCCAAAAAAGAGCACCAAAAATGTTCAAGAAGATCGATGAGTCAATGCAACTCCAAAGCTGAGAGCCAGAATACGAAGTATAGAATGCTTGAGAAAGTCGATGAGCCAAATACAATTTCCAAAAACACCCAAACGAGAAGAAAGTTCAAATCGTACGCCAGAAGAGGCAAGAAGGAGAAATCCAAACCAAAAGGACCAATGATGTCCTAAAGAAACCGATAAGGGGTTATCAAAACCCGTCTAATCATTCACCCATGGCAAAGGTGAAACATGTCCTCTATTGCACAAAAGCTCCACAATTCCCAAATAAATCCTCCAGTCCCATGTGACATACATCATACCCCTCAACCCCGTTATAACCCAATAAAAGACCTCGGACTCGTATGTCAATGAGCGTTAACTGAAAGTATCGGATCTGAAACATGAATCATAAGCTCATACTTGTTATCAACATGTCCCGTCATCCAATAGGGGACCTTGAGTGAATGAGTGTGACCTAATCCTTACAAGGTTTTTCGAGTGCGAGTGACTCTTTGATCGAAGCACCAAATCATAAATAGCCTACCCCATTGCAGGTGAGAAATTTGTAAGGATCAGAAAGTCTAGAACCTCAAAAGAAATTCTAAGGAAAATACTGTTCTGAGCATCAAGAGTATCATCACGACATTAGCACACACGGCCACACTCACGAGAGATTAACCCGCATCCCTCCATGAGAGGAAAGTGATTCACACATTCCAGTTCAACAATCACTCAAGATCGAAACAAAGATGTCTTATATTCGTAAACCTCATAGTAATAGAGATAGAATCGTACCTTCTCTTAAAAAAACTGCATATGCATTTTGCATCTCTTCTAGCATTTAGTATTTGCATGCATCATAACCACTTCATTTTCAACATCCGACTGGTAAGAACTCTGCCTAGTCTCGCTGAAAGTCGACTTCAGTTGCAGTTGTTGAAGCATAACTTTTGATCAAAAGATGACAATCGGAGCCATCCCGAGCCATTATCAAGCTACATCGAATCATCTCGGAGCCATCATGGGCTATCCTCAAGCTACATCGAATCAAACTAAAGCCATCCAAAGCCGTACGAAGACAATCCCGGAGCCATCCACTGTCATACTCGAGTCTCATTGGCACCCTCCCAAAGCCAAGCTAGAGCCATCATCCGACATTGAAACCATCCTTGAAACTACACAGGGGTCATCCCAACAGTCCGAGAACAATACGGGAGCCACCTCAAATTCATACCGAGGCCATTTCGTCACCAGGGTCTTGCCTACAGAGTTTCGAACTACGTCAGGTCTGATCTCAATATGAAATTGAGTACGTAGGCAGCCCGCCCAGGGTGCGACCACTTCACAGGCAAAAGTTCCCCTTTCTTCCTCGCCATCACCAATGGAGCCATCTCATAGCCCTTCCCGAGCCATCCTGAGCCCCCCGGAGCCATCCTGAGGAAATCCCGAAGTCATAACCGGACCGAAGCCATCCATCCATGACCAAGAAGTTATCAACCACAAAAAAAATATCTACCACCTCAAAATACGTCAAACACAACAATCCACCAATTACATCAACCCACCATTCAACTCAAAATCCAAAACAAATCGAAACCCACCAACCATCTCAAAAATCTCAATCCAAATCGAAACCCACAACCATCTCAAAAATCTCAATCCAAATCGAAACCCATCAATCATCCCCAAAATCTCAATCCAAATCGAAACCCACCAACCATCCCGAAAATCTCAATCCAAATCGAAACCCACCAACCATCCCAGAGCCGTTGCTCACAATGGGGTCATGAATCATGTCGGAGCCATCCGTCTGCACCGGAGCCACCCAACCGCACTGGAGCCATCCGATCATACCGATGCCCTCGGATCATATCAAAGCCATCCAATCATATCAAAACCATCAAGTTCCCAAAATCACTCACAAACAAAAAAAAAACCATCCACTCAAAGACCAACACAAAACACCAAACGAAAACTCAAGAGCCATACCGGAGCCATCTCGAAACTCCGGAGCCGAGAGTCCTACGAAATCCCGAAACTATAGTGCACATCGGGTGAGATTGCCAAAACAAAACCGAAACACAAGTCCCACACTGACAAAGTCAAAGGCGACATCGACAGAAAGCATTCGACCATCACATCCCTCACAGAAGCAACGAAACAACATCCAATCCCAAATCAATCCACAACCAAAATCATCCTTCAATCGACCACTCAAAATAGCGAGTTTCGTACAACTCCACAAAGTATTATAGGCTCGGCATAAGTCCTATAGCTAGATATCAAGAGATCTAGTTGAGGCCCGTCATTAGTCCTCATACATTTCGAAGATGCATTCTAGGCCCGTCATAAGTCCTAGAGCTAGACACCGAGATCTAGTTGAGGCCCGTCATTAGTCCTCATGCATAACCCATATACCGATTGTATTCTAGGCCCGTCATTAGTCCTAGAGCTAGACACCGAGATCTAGTTGAGGCCCGTCATTAGTCCTCATACATTTCGAAGATGCATTCTAGGCCCGTCATAAGTCCTAGAGCTAGACACCGAGATCTAGTTGAGGCCCGTCATTAGTCCTCATGCATAACCCATATACCGATTGTATTCTAGGCCCGTCATTAGTCCTAGAGCTAGACACCGAGATCTAGTTGAGGCCCGTCATTAGTCCTCATACATTTCGAAGATGCATTCTAGGCCCGTCATAAGTCCTAGAGCTAGACACCGAGATCTAGTTGAGGCCCGTCATTAGTCCTCATGCATAACCCTTATACCGATTGTATTCTAGGCCCGTCATTAGTCCTAGAGCTAGACACCGAGATCTAGTTGAGGCCCGTCATTAGTCCTCATACATTTCGAAGATGCATTCTAGGCCCGTCATAAGTCCTAGAGCTAGACACCGAGTTCTAGTTGAGGCCCGTCATTAGTCCTCATGCATAACCCATATACCGATTGTATTCTAGGCCCGTCATTAGTCCTAGAGCTAGACACCGAGATCTAGTTGAGGCCCGTCATTAGTCCTCATACATTTCGAAGATGCATTCTAGGCCCGTCATAAGTCCTAGAGCTAGACACCGAGATCTAGTTGAGGCCCGTCATTAGTCCTCATGCATAGGTTGTTTGATCGTATTCTAGGCCCGTCATAAGCCCTAGAGCTAGACACCGAGATCTAGTTGAGGCCCGTCATTAGTCCTCATACCATCAATCACCGCAATTTGGGGCCCGTCATAAGTCCCCGTGCACCCGCATTCATAGGAGCAGATCATAAACCGCAGTGAGAATTTTTGGCGTCCCGTCAACCTTGATCCAATTCTGCAAGGGCTTGCAGAATTGAATCAAGGGGAGCCATCTGTAGACACCAAAAATTCTCACCCCATAAAGCAAATTCCGAAATAATAAGAGGGGTCGTCGCCTTTCTTTTTTTCAAAACATATTAACGTGCGTGCTTAGACGAAACCATCATTTTATAATCTTTTTCAAAACATTTCAAAAAAAAACACAATTCTTCGAAAATGAATTTCCATCGACAGTCCAGTTTCAAGGTCGTCCCCTTTTGTTTATTCACTTATTTCACTATCTTATTTTGTTTTGTTTATATTCTATTTATTTTATTTTACTTTATTTTTATTCATCTATTCACTTTTTCTTATATTTTATTTTATTCTACTATTAGCATTAGTATTTTTATTTTCATTTCTATTTATACACACTCATTTTCATCTTACGAACCCAATCCACACTTAGTTGAACTCCAGCCTAACCCAGACCTTTAAACCCATTCCAGCACCTAGTATTGGACCTACCAAGCCCAAACAAAAACACAAAGCCCACTCATAAACCCTAGAAGCCACCCTTTCTCATGACAACAAGAAAAACCCTAGTGATTCTTCACTTAACAGTGATCACCCGCGTCTCCTTCTCCTGGCTTGATCTCTCGGTCATTTTTATTCCTTCCATCCCTAGAAACAAAAAACTGTAGCCGTCTAGCTCCCGATTTCCATGGTTGTTATTCACCGGTAAAAAAAAAACCAAATCACGATTCCTCATTCTCGTCTGCCATCACCCTTATTCTTCCTTCATCTTCAAAGTCTCCGTATTACTGGCTACGATCGGTACTCCGTTTTTTTTTCTTTTCCTTCCCGAGATGAAGAAACCCAAAAACCCAGAGACACCCGCCGTCTCCTTCATCGCTATGTCTCCCAGTTTTCTTCTTGGTCGAACGTTCTTTCAAAGAAAATCAGACAAGAATTCCCGTTGCTCCATCTCAGGAAATTGAAACAGTCATAATCTCGCCACCAAGTGACCGCCTCCATCTTCTCCTCTATCTCGACCATCCTTCTTCTCGTCGTTCCATCTCAAAAACCCAGAACGAAAGCTCATCCTCGAAGTCCCAAACACTTCCGTCGGAAACACTGAACCTCCCTTCTCCTCTTTCCATGGTAGCTGCCACAATTCATCAGCAGAACATTTTCTCATGGTTTCAAGGTTGGCATCGGTGGATTTCGAGCAACCCTAGCTGACGAATCAGGAAATTACATGCTCTGCGCCACCTTCATCCTCACCACCAGGGTCATTCTTACCAGCTTTTGAAATGTCAACTCTATCATCATGCTATCATTGATTCTTTGTTGGTTCCATTTTTGCGAGACTAGCTGAGGTCCTCTATTGTCCCCGTTCCCTGTTAGATTATGATTACTCACTCCTTCTGTTTTGTTCTCTTGCTGGACTTGCGGATTTTCGTTTGATCCTTCGACAAGCTTGGCTGAGGGGAACTGGTCTTTCCGCCTCTGACTATGTTAAATCTCCTTTAAAGCTGTCAGTATTTTCGTAATATGTTTCGACGTGGTAACCTTTCCTGTTGTCCCAAGTTCTCATGCTGGGCCTGCTTAATTTCGGTAAGGGGATTCATCTCTAGCTGTAAGCCGCTATCTCTTTGTTGCCATGGTGGGGTGTTTATCTGGTGTATTCTCAATTGATTCTTCTCTATCTCTCTGGATCCTTGGTTTGACTTCTGCCTTGTCAAGCCGATGGGTTGGGCAATCTTGCTTATTATCTGTTTGGTGCATTGCTGATCAGTGAATTACTTGTTTACCTCTTTGAATTGGCGGCCGAAAGATTGCCTATACGGCCTGTGAACCTTGCGCTTCTGCGTTTCATTTTGTCGGGGTGGGAAAGTTCACTGCCTCCTCTTTTGTTAACTGTTGGGCCCTGGTAAGATTACACCTAGCGTACGATACTACAGTTGCGGTTTGGGAGTTCGACTTGATGCCAGTGTTGTGTTTGTCTTGTGGCGTATTTAGGCTTTGAATTACTTTCAGCTGATATTTTCCCTTGCGCGTTATACATTCGAGTTTGGGGAAATCACAGTTGACTGCTTTTGGCTTAATCAGTTGTGGTGCCGATTCAATCTTTACTCGGAGGTTGTTTGTAATTAATTCGGTGCTATTTGCGTTACGTTTGCTCACCTTGATGACTGATTTTGATGGAAGTTTGAGTTCAGTACTGATGCTAGATCTTGATGTTGGGTTTGGATAATCAGACTCAAGTATCGAAATGTGGGATCCGCCCTTTTCTGGCCTTTTGGGAATTTTGGACCCACCAGTAAAATTGAAAGTCATATTCGTTCTGATGCTATATTTGTTGATTAGTATCTGTTGCAAGAGCTTGTCGACTTTCAACTTTTGGATTTGAGCTGGCTAATTATGGGCTCGTGATCATGCGTCAAGATTCTGTTGGCCTTTGCTCTTTTCGCTTCATTTCATCGCTGCATATACCTTGTTTTCATGTCTTAAACGAGGTACATATGCAATTGACTTCACACGGCTGGGCTTGACTCGAATCGCGCTTTCTGGACTCGCAAGTTTGACTTTGGATCATGCAAATCGACAATACCTTTGCGCTTTGGGCTTCACTTCTATGGGTTTGGAAATTCTATCTTCCCGCCTTTACTATGATTCACTCACGTTTAGTATTTAATTGTCCCTTGCGCATCGATATTGGTTTGGAAAATAAGTTGAAACTAGCATAACTTGCCTCATTGCGTTTAGATAAGAACATAAATCGAGTGATAGTTGCCCGAATATTATGATCGTTAAGATAAATCACTCGTTGGCTGGTTTGTCCTTATTAATTCTTCATTAGATGGAAATGATGTAAACCCCTTTCTAGGTATGATCCCACATGACTCACAACCCCTATCTTTGATACTACACTTTGTTTGAGTCATAATCTAAGATGACGAATTAATTTGAGTAGCAACCCCAATGCTTGATTTATCTTACAATCCGTAGCATTTGTTGGCAGTTTGAAACTCTTTTCTATGTTCTCGGTTGGAGTGTGGGAGATGATTAGATTCCCCCCTTTCCTCCCATTGAGAGGGGCCGTATGATCCCATTGCACACACCCCAACCCTCTTACATTTCATTACTAACCAAATCGTGTTTCCTTGTTTTTGTTCCATGACATGTACCTGATGGTTTGAGGAATGAAAACTGCTCGGAGATCAGGGAGATGGACCTCAGCTAGGACTACCGGGGCTCTCCCATCAAACATAAAAAAATAACGGTTGGTGTATCTCTTCGGATCCCCTTCAGCTCGAGTGAGGCGGCGTCGATGCGACCCCCCATAGCAGCTCCTTTTAGTTTGACATTTTAATTCAGCACTTTAATTTTCATCATGAGTTGTAATCTGTCAATTAGTTGTACTATCTATTATAGTCCTGTATTTCATAATTTTGTGTATTTGTTGCTTTGATCATCTTTATCCTGGTTATCTTTGGTACATATTCTTGAATGGTCGCTAGCCTGATTATCTTTATCTTGACTATCTTTTGTACATATTCTTGAATGCTTGTTTATACATGTTCGACTTCGTTATACATTGAACGTTTTTATATTTGTCAGTTTCGTCTTATAAATTCATAGATTGGTTTAGCACATGAGCCATAGAATAGCCTTTAGGTTTACCCACTTATATCTGGACGTTTCGAGTCCAGTTTAGAAAAGCTTCTAGGTTTGGGGATGTTCCTCACTCAAACGGGCCGTAGAGTCTGGTCGGTGGGGAATGCCCTTCCTTTATAAAATTTTCCAAACAATCCATAATTGTCAGAATAAAACCCACAATCAATGATTCGTTTCAACCAATAAAAATCCAATTCAAAACCCAAAACTCAATTCCAAATTCAGCCCAAAAGTCAATTTCAAATCGATTTCTCTCATCGAATACTCCTCAAAATCAATCTCTCACACTCTCTCATCAAACACACTACAAGATCAATCTCTCATACTCATCAAACACTCTTTCAAAACAATCCTTCTGACTCATCAAACATCCTTCAAAATCAATCCTTCTCATACTCACACATCATACACTCTTCAAATCAATCCCTCTCATGCTTATTCATCAAACACCCTTCAAATCGATCTTTCTGACATCAAATACATTTCAAAAGCAATCATTCTCACACTCACTCATCAAACATTCTTCATACACAATTCAAAATTCATTCCAATTCACTGTCAATCCCAACTTCAAATCATCCAGCTGAGGCCCAATTTGAAGCCTAACTCGGCCCAAATTTCAAATCTTAAATCGGACCCTAATCACAAGGCCCATTCTTGCCCAAATCTCTATCCCATGTCTGGTCCAAAAATCAAGCCCAAACCAAGGCCCAAAGCCTAAACTAAGGCCCAATCCGGCCCATTTTACAAAGCCCAAACCTGGCCCTTTTTTTCCAAACCAAATTCGGCCATTCTTCAAGGCCCAATCTGACTCATTTTCTAAAGCCCAATTCAATTCAATCCAATTCATTTCAATTCAAACCTGATTCAATTCAATTCGAACCCGATGCAATTCAATTCAATTCAACCCATTTCATTTCAATTCTAACCCGATTCATTTCAATTCAAGCCCAATTTAATTCTTAATTCAATTAGATTCAATCTCAATTTCAATCCAATTCATTTCAAAATTCTTTTCATTCCCAATTCAATTCAACTTCATTTCAATCCCAAACAATTCCAAACATCATAAATCTCAAACTCCTTAGAACTCAAGCATCTCGAACCTCTAAGCGTCTCAACAGCTCAACAGACTCGAACGTCTCAGCAGCTCAACAGACTCGAACGTCTCAGCAAGCTCAACAGACTCGAATGTCTCGACAGCTCAACAGACTCGAACGTCTCAGCAGCTCAATAGACTCGAATGTCTCAACAGTTCTACAAATTCGAACATCTCAATTGACTCATCAAATTCAAACACCTCAAAAATCCTTAGCTCCTCAAAAAGCCAAACCTCTTGAAATTTGATAACCCTTTCAAACCTCAAACATCTCACAGACCCGAGCGTCTCACAGACTTCATCATTTCAAGAATCTAAATGTCCCATAGAGTTGAGCATCTCACAGACTCTCACACCTCAAACTCCAAAATGAACCAGACAATCTGTCAAACCTCACAAAAACGACCACAAAACCTCTTTGACCCTTCAAAGACCCAAAAGGTCAAAACCTCAATTCCTTCAAAAACCCCAAAACTCCCAAATCTCCAAAAAACAGTGAACTACGTAAGGTCTGATCTCAACAGGGAGTTGAGTACGTAGGCAACCCACACAAGGTGCGACCCCACATCAATCAAAATGCCATTTTTCACTCAGCCATCTCCCCTCCAAAAAAAAACCCCTTTTCCCCTTTAGGTGGCTCTCATATCTTTCAAAACGCTCAAACCTTCTTTGGCTTCCATAAACTTCAAACCACCAGACTCCAAGTTTTTGTCTATTCACTCGAGCTCAGACTTTTCCCAAATCTCCCATCATACATTCATCCGAATTCATCTATTCCTCTTCTTGGCGCTAGCTTGGCAGAAAAGCTCGCCTCATTCACTCGTTTTCTCTCTCCTGTCTAATCCTATCCTTTGGTTTTAGTTGAATCTCTCTAATAAGGTTTTGAAAGAAGGTAATCCCGACAATTGGAGACCGAGGTTTCCTCGGGCACCAATCCGAAGTCGTGGTCGTTGCCACCTCTAAGGGGGTAACCCAGTGCGAACCCACACAGAATCTTTGGTATGACCAGATAAGTCCTATCCACAATTTCAGAGTCAACCAACGTTCTCAAAACCCTCCTTCCCTTCCTTCCTAGTTCCTTAGGTCAAACTAGGTGGCGACTCTAGTCAATTTCCGCCCTTAGGGCATAAGTCTGCGTGGGGCCCATTGAGAGCGGGTGTAGTGCTCACTAGCATTCCCCCTAAGCTTTCTGGGAAAGACGGACGATGTAGTAGGTATTTGAGGGATGCCAGAATAACGGGTTTTCACCCTCCACAGAATGGCCTTTTCTAGGATCTAGGCTTCTCAGCTAGTTCGTATTTAGATAGACCCCCTCATACCGAAAATCACCCTCCACAGAATGGCGACTCCGCTGGGGAAAACTTGAGTAAGTTTTTCTCATAAACTTGGTCAAGGAAGACTGAACTCCATTCAAAATTGTCGGGATTCCCCAACTTCTTTCAAAACCTTCAAGAGATTCATTGCAAAGCCACTAGGACTACTCTACTCCACACTTAGAGTGTGCTACGACAGGATAGTAGGATGAAAGTTCAGAGTTTGAAATTGGCCTTAAGTGCCACATGTGTGCTTTGACCTTTGCGTACTTCACTTTTGTTTACTATTATGTGTTTACTGTCTTATGTTTACTGCCCTTTATTCATGATATAATGCTTATTTACGGTTTTGTAAATGGGGCCTTCGTAGAAAGGAGCCAACCCATTGTTGCATCGGTAGTTTAGGAGCATGCATTCCTCTGTGTCACCTTTCTATCTGCGGTCGGATTAACAATTGGTCCACAATTGACTCCCTCTGAGTATGGGTCCTTCGTAGCTAAGGAGTAAGCCCACGAGGTGGTATGGCCGTAGTTGTCTACACCTAGAAACGACTCAGGATCCTTTCAAACACCTTTTCGAGTCAAAGCCAGCATATAGTAAGCTATGAGCCTTCAGTGTCCCTGCCCTGATCCAGAGTCTAGGACGGGTTTTATGGGTAGTCACCCCTTGTTTGACGTATGTCTGACCACCCTTTTGTCTTACCCTGAAGATTGCATGGGCTCAGTTCTCCATGATTCCTCTGCACCACGGGTGTATTTAAAGCCCAATGTCGCGCTACAAATTCATAGAGGATCCCGTATTTACGGATACCCATACATGACATAGCGTAGTCAGCGAATAATTTGGACTTTAGACACACCTTATCGTGCAGACGAGGGGAGACCGGACCCCATGCAGTACTTCCCCCAAGTTTCCTGAAAAGTGAGTATGTTGTGATAATCCCCGGCCGTGGCTCGTGTGACTGTATCACTTCGGGTATCCTGACCTTTCGAACTTAAGCACTCCGGACTTTCTTGACGACGTGCCCCACAAGGCATAACAGAGATAAATCCCGAGAGATGAACAGTGAAGGGACGACGGTTCCCCCGGTGGTATGGAAGCATTGATTGACCTGGAAGGTGATTATCCCAATCATTCACACTCAGCTCCACATAAAATCAGCCACGATTTTCACTTTGCGCTTATATCTATGTGTGATCACATTTCAAAAATTAGCAAAAATCAGAAAATGAATCATGTCGATTGCTCTAATGAAACATCTTCAAAGTCATCCATTTCAAATGATTTCATAAAACAATGATTTTCAAAATTGTTATTTCCAAAACAGTTTTCAAAACCAGATTCAATCAAAGTCTTCCAGAAAACAAACTTTATTAAACAGCTTGCAAAAAAAAAACAAATTTCAAAAATCTACTGTTTACAAATTATTTTCAAACACTACTTCCCATGAATTTCATTTCAAAAACCACTTTTTACAAACGAATTTCAAACAACATTCTTCACCAACTTTGTTTCTTAATGGTTTTCGAAAATAGTTTTCAAAGTTGATTTTCACAAATGTATTTCAAAATAAATGATTTAGTCCCCATGTTGCGACCTGCTATTTTGAAGCTCAACCCACCTTCAAGAGCAGCGGTTATTACTGTGGAGCGTACTAATCATTTCGCGTTTTCATAACAGTGGTGGATTTTCACAATGATTTTGTGCTCGATAATCCACCTTTCCTTTCTCAAACATATCCCTCATTCCTTCAACGGAGCAAGTGAAGCAACATGAAGATCAACTAGCGGATCGAGCCGAAAGCTAGAGGCGCACCTGCCCGTGGAGCTAGCCGAGCGACAGGAAGACCAACACCAACCGTTCAAATACAATATTAGAGTTGCACTAACCCGGATCAAGCGACATGAAGATTAGGAACACCTGTTCGAGTTCAAACTGTTGAGAGTCAGAAGAACACCAACCCGTTCTGTGATCACAATACCACTTCGAAGCAAGAGCCCGAGATGAAGCGAAGAGTTCAGAAGGAGTTTAGCTCAAAATTCCCCCCTTTAATATACTTTTAGAATTGATGTATAGGTTTTCCCCTAGCATTCTTTTCTCTCTTGTCCATTTTTGAATAGATTACATGTATAGGTTTACACATTCCCTTTGAATTTATTTAGATCAAAGTGTATAGGGTTCCCCACTCCCTATTTTATTTGCGAATGATCGAGCATCAAAATTTCTATTGAGAAAATCCACCACTTTGAAAACACGCGTTTTCAAAATTGTTTTTCTAAAACTTGGTTTCTTTTGGCATGCACGAATAAAGAGAAGAATGAATAATGAACGACTCCTCACAGTTATATATCATTCATCAACTTTGCTTTATGGGGCGAGAATTCGTGGTATCTACAGGAGGTATCCCCTAAATAAACAACACCAACAAACGCAATCGCGCACAAAATAAATAGCATGCATTGCATTCATTACAAAAAGTCTGTGCATTCTTGGTCAGTTCAAATTCGTCAAACATACACAAGGCCTGTCGACCTCAGAAAAATTAATCACGCGAATCATTGTCACCACACCACATACCAGCTTTCATCCCAATATCTCGACCGCTAGAGCCCGATCTCAGAGGGATAGAAATAAAAACAAGCTCAAACCTTTCCCAATCTCAAAGTGCATCATATCGTGGGGCTACCATGCGGGAGTGACCTCCCCAAAATCCAAAAAAATAATACATCCAAAAAATCCCAAAAAATGCAGTCTCCGTCATATCGTTGGGCCACCATGCGGGAGTTGTCACTCCCTAGAAATTCAAAAATCCAGGAGCCAATCACCAGCCCAACCTCACCTGAGAATCACTACCCTGACAGCGACCCCAAAAGCTAGACCATCATCAGAGTTTATAATGGCGGGATGAGCTTCATAGACCATAAACTGAAACCGACTCAAGCGAGACTAGGTGTAGCCTTACCACGCATGCATTGCATCCAAAAGGAAAAACACACAACAAAAAAAACATTCAGTCAAAATCCAAAGTCAACCATTTTCATTCATCACTTTCAGCATTTCACGCATCTTATACGTAGTAATTCCATATTACCACAATAGATTGCATTGTAGATAGTCGTGTTTGCATACTCTCGTATCGAAACGACATCTTTGGGAAAAATCTTGAGAGAATGATTGAACGGAGTGCGTGAACCACTAATCTCTCGACCCATCAATGAACACTAGGGTCCAATCAAAATTAGCACCACAAACCAAGTGAGTAGTGTGCAAAGGGCGGTATTTTCTCTTGAATTTCGATTGAGTATTTTGGACGATCTATCGAGCGATGAGGGAAGGTAGAGAGATACAACGGAGGTAAAACCACGAGTGACTTGTGCTTTCCTTTAGCACATGGAGAGGCATGATTGAAAGTGAGATCAATGTCGATAAACAGGATACTAACTGCGATTCATGCAAAGATCCGAGAATAGTAAGAAAACAATCTTTAACTAATGAGAATGACGAGGCACTTAGGATCAAAAATCTCCACAAAACCAAAGAGCTTCAACTGCCCTCAACATAATCCCTTAGTGAGCCCCGCTGAGCTTTTCATGATAAACCTTTTCTGCGAACTCCACAACATGCCACCTGACATATACATACTTACCTTTGCAATAGAGGAGCTCAAAGGAGCCGGAGCCATGGCCCCTCCCTACCATCTTTCATAAACACAATAAATGAAATGTTTGAAGAAATCAGTGAGTCAATGTAACTCCAAAGCCAAACGCCAAAAAAGAGCACCAAAAATGTTCAAGAAGATCGATGAGTCAATGCAACTCCAAAGCTGAGAGCCAGAATACGAAGTATAGAATGCTTGAGAAAGTCGATGAGCCAAATACAATTTCCAAAAACACCCAAACGAGAAGAAAGTTCAAATCGTACGCCAGAAGAGGCAAGAAGGAGAAATCCAAACCAAAAGGACCAATGATGTCCTAAAGAAACCGATAAGGGGTTATCAAAACCCGTCTAATCATTCCACCCATGGCAAAGGTGAAACATGTCCTCTATTGCACAAAAGCTCCACAATTCCCAAATAAATCCTCCAGTCCCATGTGACATACATCATACCCCTCAACCCCGTTATAACCCAATAAAAGACCTCGGACTCGTATGTCAATGAGCGTTAACTGAAAGTATCGGATCTGAAACATGAATCATAAGCTCATACTTGTTATCAACATGTCCCGTCATCCAATAGGGGACCTTGAGTGAATGAGTGTGACCTAATCCTTACAAGGTTTTTCGAGTGCGAGTGACTCTTTGATCGAAGCACCAAATCATAAACAGCCTACCCCATTGCAGGTGAGAAATTTGTAAGGATCAGAAAGTCTAGAACCTCAAAAGAAATTCTAAGGAAAATACTGTTCTGAGCATCAAGAGTATCATCACGACATTAGCACACACGGCCACACTCACGAGAGATTAACCCGCATCCCTCCATGAGAGGAAAGTGATTCACACATTCCAGTTCAACAATCACTCAAGATCGAAACAAAGATGTCTTATATTCGTAAACCTCATAGTAATAGAGATAGAATCGTACCTTCTCTTAAAAAACTGCATATGCATTTTGCATCTCTTCTAGCATTTAGTATTTGCATGCATCATAACCACTTCATTTTCAACATCCGACTGGTAAGAACTCTGCCTAGTCTCGCTGAAAGTCGACTTCAGTTGCAGTTGTTGAAGCATAACTTTTGATCAAAAGATGACAATCGGAGCCATCCCGAGCCATTATCAAGCTACATCGAATCATCTCGGAGCCATCATGGGCTATCCTCAAGCTACATCGAATCAAACTAAAGCCATCCAAAGCCGTACGAAGACAATCCCGGAGCCATCCACTGTCATACTCGAGTCTCATTGGCACCCCTCCCAAAGCCAAGCTAGAGCCATCATCCGACATTGAAACCATCCTTGAAACTACACAGGGGTCATCCCAACAGTCCGAGAACAATACGGGAGCCACCTCAAATTCATACCGAGGCCATTTCGTCACCAGGGTCTTGCCTACAGAGTTTCGAACTACGTCAGGTCTGATCTCAATATGAAATTGAGTACGTAGGCAGCCCGCCCAGGGTGCGACCACTTCATAGGCAAAAGTTCCCCTTTCTTCCTCGCCATCACCAATGGAGCCATCTCATAGCCCTTCCCTGAGCCATCCTGAGCCACCCTGGAGCCATCCTGAGGAAATCCCGAAGTCATAACCGGACCGAAGCCATCCATCCATGACCAAGAAGTTATCAACCACACAAAAAAATCTACCACCTCAAAATACGTCAAACACAACACAATCCACCAATTACATCAACCCACCATTCAACTCAAAATCCAAAACAAATCGAAACCCACCAACCATCTCAAAAATCTCAATCCAAATCGAAACCCACCAACCATCTCAAAAATCTCAATCCAAATCGAAACCCATCAATCATCCCCAAAATCTCAATCCAAATCGAAACCCACCAACCATCCCGAAAATCTCAATCCAAATCGAAACCCACCAACCATCCCAGAGCCGTTGCTCACAATGGGGTCATGAATCATGTCGGAGCCATCCGTCTGCACCGGAGCCACCCAACCGCACTGGAGCCATCCGATCATACCGATGCCCTCGGATCATATCAAAGCCATCCAATCATATCAAAACCATCAAGTTCCCAAAATCACTCACAAACAAAAAAAAACCATCCACTCAAAGACCAATCACAAAATCACCAAAACGAAAACTCAAGAGCCATACCGGAGCCATCTCGAAACTCCGGAGCCGAGAGTCCTACGAAATCCCGAAACTATAGTGCACATCGGAGATGCCAAAACAAAACCGAAACACAAGTCCCACACTGACAAAGTCAAAGGCGACATCGACAGAAAGCATTCGACCATCACATCCCTCACAGAAGCAACGAAACAACATCCAATCCCAAATCAATCCACAACCAAAATCATCCTTCAATCGACCACTCAAAATAGCGAGTTTCGTACAACTCCACAAGTATTATAGGCTCGGCATAAGTCCTATAGCTAGATATCAAGAGATCTAGTTGAGGCCCGTCATTAGTCCTCATACATTTCGAAGATGCATTCTAGGCCCGTCATAAGTCCTAGAGCTAGACACCGAGATCTAGTTGAGGCCCGTCATTAGTCCTCATGCATAACCCATATACCGATTGTATTCTAGGCCCTCATTAGTCCTAGAGCTAGACACCGAGATCTAGTTGAGGCCCGTCATTAGTCCTCATACATTTCGAAGATGCATTCTAGGCCCGTCATAAGTCCTAGAGCTAGACACCGAGATCTAGTTGAGGCCCGTCATTAGTCCTCATGCATAACCCATACCGATTGTATTCTAGGCCCGTCATTAGTCCTAGAGCTAGACACCGAGATCTAGTTGAGGCCCGTCATTAGTCCTCATACATTTCGAAGATGCATTCTAGGCCCGTCATAAGTCCTAGAGCTAGACACCGAGATCTAGTTGAGGCCCGTCATTAGTCCTCATGCATAACCCTTATACCGATTGTATTCTAGGCCCGTCATTAGTCCTAGAGCTAGACACCGAGATCTAGTTGAGGCCCGTCATTAGTCCTCATACATTTCGAAGATGCATTCTAGGCCCGTCATAAGTCCTAGAGCTAGACACCGAGTTCTAGTTGAGGCCCGTCATTAGTCCTCATGCATAACCCATATACCGATTGTATTCTAGGCCCGTCATTAGTCCTAGAGCTAGACACCGAGATCTAGTTGAGGCCCGTCATTAGTCCTCATACATTTCGAAGATGCATTCTAGGCCCGTCATAAGTCCTAGAGCTAGACACCGAGATCTAGTTGAGGCCCGTCATTAGTCCTCATGCATAGGTTGTTTGATCGTATTCTAGGCCCGTCATAAGCCCTAGAGCTAGACACCGAGATCTAGTTGAGGCCCGTCATTAGTCCTCATACCATCAATCACCGCAATTTGGGGCCCGTCATAAGTCCCCGTGCACCCGCATTCATAGGAGCAGATCATAAACCGCAGTGAGAATTTTTGGCGTCCCGTCAACCTTGATCCAATTCTGCAAGGGCTTGCAGAATTGAATCAAGGGGAGCCATCTGTAGACACCAAAAATTCTCACCCCATAAAGCAAATTCCGAAATAATAAGAGGGGTCGTCGCCTTTCTTTTTTTCAAAACATATTAACGTGCGTGCTTAGACGAAACCATCATTTTATAATCTTTTTCAAAACATTTCAAAAAAAAACACAATTCTTCGAAAATGAATTTCCATCGACAGTCCAGTTTCAAGGTCGTCCCCTTTTGTTTATTCACTTATTTCACTATCTTATTTTGTTTTGTTTATATTCTATTTATTTTATTTTACTTTTTTTTATTCATCTATTCACTTTTTCTTATATTTTATTTTATTCTACTATTAGCATTAGTATTTTTATTTTCATTTCTATTTATACACACTCATTTTCATCTTACGAACCCAATCCACACTTAGTTGAACTCCAGCCTAACCCAGACCTTTAAACCCATTCCAGCACCTAGTATTGGACCTACCAAGCCCAAACAAAAACACAAAGCCCACTCATAAACCCTAGAAGCCACCCTTTCTCATGACAACAAGAAAAACCCTAGTGATTCTTCACTTAACAGTGATCACCCGCGTCTCCTTCTCCTGGCTTGATCTCTCGGTCATTTTTATTCCTTCCATCCCTAGAAACAAAAAACTGTAGCCGTCTAGCTCCCGATTTCCATGGTTGTTATTCACCGGTAAAAAAAAAACCAAATCACGATTCCTCATTCTCGGTCTGCCATCACCCTTATTCTTCCTTCATCTTCAAAGTCTCCGTATTACTGGCTACGATCGGTACTCCGTTTTTTTTTCTTTTCCTTCCCGAGATGAAGAAACCCAAAAACCCAGAGACACCCGCCGTCTCCTTCATCGCTATGTCTCCCAGTTTTCTTCTTGGTCGAACGTTCTTTCAAAGAAAATCAGACAAGAATTCCCGTTGCTCCATCTCAGGAAATTGAAACAGTCATAATCTCGCCACCAAGCGACCGCCTCCATCTTCTCCTCTATCTCGACCATCCTTCTTCTCGTCGTTCCATCTCAAAAACCCAGAACGAAAGCTCATCCTCGAAGTCCCAAACACTTCCGTCGGAAACACTGAACCTCCCTTCTCCTCTTTCCATGGTAGCTGCCACAATTCATCAGCAGAACATTTTCTCATGGTTTCAAGGTTGGCATCGGTGGATTTCGAGCAACCCTAGCTGACGAATCAGGAAATTACATGCTCTGCGCCACCTTCATCCTCACCACCAGGGTCATTCTTACCAGCTTTTGAAATGTCAACTCTATCATCATGCTATCATTGATTTCTTTGTTGGTTCCATTTTTGCGAGACTAGCTGAGGTCTCTATTGTCCCCGTTCCCTGTTAGATTATGATTACTCACTCCTTCTGTTTTGTTCTCTTGCTGGACTTGCGGATTTTCGTTTGATCCTTCGACAAGCTTGGCTGAGGGGAACTGGTCTTTCCGCCTCTGACTATGTTAAATCTCCTTTAAAGCTGTCAGTATTTTCGTAATATGTTTCGACGTGGTAACCTTTCCTGTTGTCCCAAGTTCTCATGCTGGGCCTGCTTAATTTCGGTAAGGGGATTCATCTCTAGCTGTAAGCCGCTATCTCTTTGTTGCCATGGTGGGGTGTTTATCTGGTGTATTCTCAATTGATTCTTCTCTATCTCTCTGGATCCTTGGTTTGACTTCTGCCTTGTCAAGCCGATGGGTTGGGCAATCTTGCTTATTATCTGTTTGGTGCATTGCTGATCAGTGAATTACTTGTTTACCTCTTTGAATTGGCGGCCGAAAGATTGCCTATACGGCCTGTGAACCTTGCGCTTCTGCGTTTCATTTTGTCGGGGTGGGAAAGTTCACTGCCTCCTCTTTTGTTAACTGTTGGGCCCTGGTAAGATTACACCTAGCGTACGATACTATTGCGGTTTGGGAGTTCGACTTGATGCCAGTGTTGTGTTTGTCTTGTGGCGTATTTAGGCTTTGAATTACTTTCAGCTGATATTTTCCCTTGCGCGTTATACATTCGAGTTTGGGGAAATCACAGTTGACTGCTTTTGGCTTAATCAGTTGTGGTGCCGATTCAATCTTTACTCGGAGGTTGTTTGTAATTAATTCGGTGCTATTTGCGTTACGTTTGCTCACCTTGATGACTGATTTTGATGGAAGTTTGAGTTCAGTACTGATGCTAGATCTTGATGTTGGGTTTGGATAATCAGACTCAAGTATCGAAATGTGGGATCCGCCCTTTTCTGGCCTTTTGGGAATTTTGGACCCACCAGTAAAATTGAAAGTCATATTCGTTCTGATGCTATATTTGTTGATTAGTATCTGTTGCAAGAGCTTGTCGACTTTCAACTTTTGGATTTGAGCTGGCTAATTATGGGCTCGTGATCATGCGTCAAGATTCTGTTGGCCTTTGCGCTTTTCGCTTCATTTCATCGCTGCATATACCTTGTTTTCATGTCTTAAACGAGGTACATATGCAATTGACTTCACACGGCTGGGCTTGACTCGAATCGCGCTTTCTGGACTCGCAAGTTTGACTTTGGATCATGCAAATCGACAATACCTTTGCGCTTTGGGCTTCACTTCTATGGGTTTGGAAATTCTATCTTCCCGCCTTTACTATGATTCACTCACGTTTAGTATTTAATTGTCCCTTGCGCATCGATATTGGTTTGGAAAATAAGTTGAAACTAGCATAACTTGCCTCATTGCGTTTAGATAAGAACATAAATCGAGTGATAGTTGCCCGAATATTATGATCGTTAAGATAAATCACTCGTTGGCTGGTTTGTCCTTATTAATTCTTCATCTTAGATGGAAATGATGTAAACCCCTTTCTAGGTATGATCCCACATGACTCACAACCCCTATCTTTGATACTACACTTTGTTTGAGTCATAATCTAAGATGACGAATTAATTTGAGTAGCAACCCCAATGCTTGATTTATCTTACAATCCGTAGCATTTGTTGGCAGTTTGAAACTCTTTTCTATGTTCTCGGTTGGAGTGTGGGAGATGATTAGATTCCCCCCTTTCCTCCCATTGAGAGGGGCCGTATGATCCCATTGCACACACCCCAACCCTCTTACATTTCATTACTAACCAAACTCGTGTTTCCTTGTTTTTGTTCCATGACATGTACCTGATGGTTGAGGAATGAAAAACTGCTCGGAGATCAGGGAGATGGACCTCGCTAGGACTACCGGGGCTCTCCCATCAAACATAAAAAAATAACGGTTGGTGTATCTCTTCGGATCCCCTTCAGCTCGAGTGAGGCGGCGTCGATGCGACCCCCCATAGCAGCTCCTTTTAGTTTGACATTTTAATTCAGCACTTTAATTTTCATCATGAGTTGTAATCTGTCAATTAGTTGTACTATCTATTATAGTCCTGTATTTCATAATTTTGTGTATTTGTTGCTTTGATCATCTTTATCCTGGTTATCTTTGGTACATATTCTTGAATGGTCGCTAGCCTGATTATCTTTATCTTGACTATCTTTTGTACATATTCTTGAATGCTTGTTTATACATGTTCGACTTCGTTATACATTGAACGTTTTTATATTTGTCAGTTTCGTCTTATAAATTCATAGATTGGTTTAGCACATGAGCCATAGAATAGCCTTTAGGTTTACCCACTTATATCTGGACGTTTCGAGTCCAGTTTAGAAAAGCTTCTAGGTTTGGGGATGTTCCTCACTCAAACGGGCCGTAGAGTCTGGTCGGTGGGGAATGCCCTTCCTTTATAAAATTTTCCAAACAATCCATAATTGTCAGAATAAAACCCACAATCAATGATTCGTTTCAACCAATAAAAATCCAATTCAAAACCCAAAACTCAATTCCAAATTCAGCCCAAAAAGTCAATTTCAAATCGATTTCTCTCATCGAATACTCCTCAAAATCAATCTCTCACACTCTCTCATCAAACACACTACAAGATCAATCTCTCATACTCATCAAACACTCTTTCAAAACAATCCTTCTGACTCATCAAACATCCTTCAAAATCAATCCTTCTCATACTCACACATCATACACTCTTCAAAATCAATCCCTCTCATGCTTATTCATCAAACACCCTTCAAATCGATCTTTCTGACATCAAATACATTTCAAAAGCAATCATTCTCACACTCACTCATCAAACATTCTTCATACACAATTCAAAATTCATTCCAATTCACTGTCAATCCCAACTTCAAATCATCCAGCTGAGGCCCAATTTGAAGCCTAACTCGGCCCAAATTTCAAATCTTAAATCGGACCCTAATCACAAGGCCCATTCTTGCCCAAATCTCTATCCCATGTCTGGTCCAAAAATCAAGCCCAAACCAAGGCCCAAAGCCTAAAAGCTAAGGCCCAATCCGGCCCATTTTACAAAGCCCAAACCTGGCCCTTTTTTTCCAAACCAAATTCGGCCATTCTTCAAGGCCCAATCTGACTCATTTTCTAAAGCCCAATTCAATTCAATCCAATTCATTTCAATTCAAACCTGATTCAATTCAATTCGAACCCGATGCAATTCAATTCAATTCAACCCATTTCATTTCAATTCTAACCCGATTCATTTCAATTCAAGCCCAATTTAATTCTTAATTCAATTAGATTCAATCTCAATTTCAATCCAATTCATTTCAAAATTCTTTTCATTCCCAATTCAATTCAACTTCATTTCAATCCCAAACAATTCCAAACATCATAAATCTCAAACTCCTTAGAACTCAAGCATCTCGAACCTCTAAGCGTCTCAACAGCTCAACAGACTCGAACGTCTCAGCAGCTCAACAGACTCGAACGTCTCAGCAGCTCAACAGACTCGAATGTCTCGACAGCTCAACAGACTCGAACGTCTCAGCAGCTCAATAGACTCGAATGTCTCAACAGTTCTACAAATTCGAACATCTCAATTGACTCATCAAATTCAAACACCTCAAAAATCCTTAGCTCCTCAAAAAGCCAAACCTCTTGAAATTTGATAACCCTTTCAAACCTCAAACATCTCACAGACCCGAGCGTCTCACAGACTTCATCATTTCAAGAATCTAAATGTCCCATAGAGTTGAGCATCTCACAGACTCTCACACCTCAAACTCCAAAATGAACCAGACAATCTGTCAAACCTCACAAAAACGACCACAAAACCTCTTTGACCCTTCAAAGACCCAAAAGGTCAAAACCTCAATTCCTTCAAAAACCCCAAAACTCCCAAATCTCCAAAAACAGTGAACTACGTAAGGTCTGATCTCAACAGGGAGTTGAGTACGTAGGCAACCCACACAGGTGCGACCCCACATCAATCAAAATGCCATTTTTCACTCAGCCATCTCCCCTCCAAACAAAAAACCCCTTTTCCCCTTTAAGGTGGCTCTCATATCTTTCAAAACGCTCAAACCTTCTTTGGCTTCCATAAACTTCAAACCACCAGACTCCAAGTTTTGTCTATTCACTCGAGCTCAGACTTTTCCCAAATCTCCCATCATACATTCATCCGAATTCATCTATTCCTCTTCTTGGCGCTAGCTTGGCAGAAAAGCTCGCCTCATTCACTCGTTTTCTCTCTTCCTGTCTTAATCCTATCCTTTGGTTTTAGTTGAATCTCTCTAATAAGGTTTTGAAAGAAGGTAATCCCGACAATTGGAGACCGAGGTTTCCTCGGGCACCAATCCGAAGTCGTGGTCGTTGCCACCTCTAAGGGGTGTAACCCAGTGCGAACCCACACAGAATCTTTGGTATGACCAGATAAGTCCTATCCACAATTTCAGAGTCAACCAACGGTTCTCAAAACCCTCCTTCCCTTCCTTCCTAGTTCCTTAGGTCAAACTAGGTGGCAACTCTAGTCAATTTCCGCCCTTAGGGCATACGTCCGCGTGGGGCCCATTGAGAGCGGGTGTAGTGCTCACTAGCATTCCCCCTAAGCTTTCTGGGAAAGACGGACGATGTAGTAGGTATTTGAGGGATGCCAGAATAACGGGTTTTCACCCTCCACAGAATGGCCTTTTCTAGGATCTAGGCTTCTCAGCTAGTTCGTATTTAGATAGACCCCCTCATACCGAAAAATCACCCTCCACAATAAGTTCTTACGTTTGCAAATCATGTAACAAAGGGTGTTTAGTTTTCTTATCCTTGTTATTGTGGTTGTATCAAACAGCAGCTTGCTGACTAGCTCTGCTTGGTCACACAGTCTAGTGTCATTATTATGTTCCACAGGAACTAAAGCAATTGACTACTACCGGTTATATATTACATTTGATTGCGATAGTATATATTTATGTAGTAACTATAGGCTACTAGTAACATCCCCACCTTTCAAGTCTCCGCATATTTGTATACCCATGTGTTTACCCTCCAAGTTTCGAATCATGTATCAATGTATTTTACACTCTTGTATTATCTGACATCAACCTCGCTTCCTTGGCATCTTTCTATTCCAGCTTATGAAATTTCCCACCTATTTGTAGATTATGTGACCACTTGAGGGGGATTCGAGAATCATCCAACACTGACGTGATCAGCGTAAGTATTGGACTACCCGTGCACCCCAATTTGTGCTCGGTGTCCCTTGACCTGGCCAGGGTCAAGTTCAGCCTTGCACGTCCAATTTAAACAACCAATCAATTTAACCAATTTCGATTTTTATCCCACTCGTTCCTAGTCATCTGACAATTAATTCATGGACTAGAATCAAAAACCTTAAGTCTTTAGATCAATGGTTTAAATTCCCCACTATAGTTACATTTAGGTGTATACGTATGTATATTCTTTCATTCACGTATCTATAATATATATATTTATGTGTTGTAATGTTCAAGACCGGTTTTATATTACAATAATACTCTTAATGTATAGCTACCTATGATTGCCTTTATATCCTCCTGGTATTATTAGTTCTTTTATTCCAATCCTCATACCATATGTATATATACCCGTTCTTTTACTTGTACACGTGGTCTCATAACTTCTGGTGTTATACAATGTTATACCTCATAAATTTTTGACTGATTTTTCTTGTTGGCCTGATTAGTCTCACTTCAATCTGATTTATTGTTATAAATTTTAATTCCTTTATTTTGTTTCTATCTTGATCTTTCCTGGGTCTTGTAACCCCTCTGTTACTTCCTCATTATTGTTCGTTGTGTGTTCCTCTTATTTGAAGTAGTCTAGCTTTTTGCCTTCTTGGTCCACCAATATTTATTTTCGGTTGTTAAGTTATATCATTAACTTAAGTCGGGTGTGATTGATTCTCATTTTCTCCTTGAGTTTTATTGATATCTTATCTTTCTTGATATGTATGTATGTACATTTGTATATATGATTCGATAAATCCTGTTTAGAGTCCCTGAATATGTAGTGTGTTTGGAGGGATTATTTCACAATAGTGGCATTATTCATTGCCATTTCCTATCTGTTTGATTATGCTTGGGTGGGTAACTAGTGCCCCATGGTAATGGCTATTTACAAGGTTCGAGAGTTCTTTTTATGATCCCTTTACCAACGTGTTTTTCTCAGGGAACTGTAATTTGTGTCTTAGAAAATTGGTTACGTCAGAGAATGAACAGAAACGTAAGAAGAAGCAGGAATTTATTGAGTCCCGAAATATTAGATTTAGTGTCTAAAATTGTGTCAAGCTTTATTCAGCGTTATAGATTGTATCAATTTCATGGTGTAATTACGTCTCGAATTATATTCTCTGATTTCATTGTTTTACGAGAGGTTTTCTTAAATTATCCTCTCAGGTGTTCGAATTGCAGTATTTATCTCAATACCGTCCTTAGCCTAATTAATTGCTTATTTGAGCTTTATTTATTACATAAATTTTAGGGTATTTCGGTCCTCTCTTTTTTTTTTTTGAGGTAGGGTCCTATCGACTGCTAAGCATGTCGACCCAAGTTGTCGCTAAAATTGGTCCCTCTGCGGGTATTATCCTTTTGGCAAACGCCTGAAGTATAGTGTAGTCTTTTCTTCTCGGGTTGATAGTATAACATTAAGTAGATGCCAGATCGGGTTTTCCCGAGTGTGAGGAGGCTTTCTACCTCTCCGGCGTTTTCCTATGAATTGAAATGGACCCTAGGGACGTGGAGGTTGGGTTTAGGTGTCTGTTGGGTATCCAGTAATTACTGGGGAGGAACCCTAACTAACGCGCCTCACGAACTACCCCAACCCTTGGTTCACTGTCAGAATTCCTAATTCCAGGTTTTCCTATACTCGGTACTTCTCTGTTCCAGTCATCAGAGCGTAACTACGCTCTGATACCACTTTCTGTAACACCCCCGAATAACAAACAATAATTTAACGACGAGCCTAACGGTAATACGAGATGTCTACGCAGCGGTTTCCAACTTCATCCGGGTGTCACAGATGTCAACCACCCATGTGGTTGACAGACCACAATACCAACTCTAAGTTACGGTCTGTATGACTGGAAGTCCAACCTTAACGAATTCCAAATACAACATAAAAGATACAAACCGAGTACCGAGAGTCTACAACATAAGTTCTTAATCCAACAACATAAACTGAAAGTGCAACCCATACATTAAAAGCATACTACTAAAAGCTTTGCCCAGATGGACTACCCCCATGGTAGCCATCCCACCTACGCTCCGTTATCGTCTGGCACAAGACCTGAAAAAATTTGGGTGTAAAGGATTCAGCAAACTACGCTGAGTATGAACGTGTGAAGCCCGCATGTTACCGAGCCACATGACTAATTGGTCGAATATTATTAAGTCAATTTACATGCTATCATAAAGCAGTAAAGCACACATCAGCACATCATGAAATCATACACACTCATCGGTAGCATAACAATATCAGTAAGCAACCAAGCACAACTTGCAAGTAGCATAACAATGTCAATAAGCAACCAAGCACAACTTGCAAGCACATAACTCAGCACAATAAGCTGCTAATGTAGCAGCAACAATCAAGTAACTTATAGGATGTGTGCGTAGGTAAATTATACCGTCGATCCTCGCTATGGGATCATTCAAGAGGTTGCGTATTGTTTTCTTGTATACCCATTACATATGTTTTCCTTTCTTCTCTTGCACCGAGTCAGGGGATATAGATTAGATCCCGAGACTTTGTTATGTAGGTGCTATTCATTCCTTGTTTTCTTAAAGGATCACGTTTGTGACTTTCTCTTGTTTGCTTGGTCTCATTACACAAGTTTTCCTTTATACTCTGGCACCGAGTCAGGGGATATAGATTAGATCCCGAGACTTCATTATGTAGGTGCTAATCGTTCCTTTTTTTCTTAAAGGATTATTTGTGAATTCTTTTATCACCGCACGTTGGAGGTCGTCTCCTCCATAGCTAATCCCTCATTCCCGGCGTCATGCGCCGAGAAAGCGGAGTCACCTCTTGACTCCAGGATAAGCTCCACCAAGTTGTCACTCCCCCATTCCCGACGTCATGCGTCGGGAAAGCGGAGTCGCCTCTAGACTCCAGGATGTGCTCCACATAGAAGGGCGAAGGATCTGATGCAGATACCAACTCCCGAATATTCCATACCACGCGGCCCGAGATGTCGTCTTCCCGGGTTATCCTCATTCCCACCATTTGGTACTTCTCGTTTCGTTCTCATTATAGTCTCGACACCATAGTGGGTCATCAGCAGTCCTAAAGTTAGAGAGGAGTTTCTCTTTGTATAGTTCTTTTGGTGGGCAGGTTCGTCATGTCCCACCAATTGAGATTTGCTCTTCATTATCAAATGAATAGACACCATAGTGGGTGGGTCATATAGCGTCCTCCATAGTTAGGGAGGAGTTCTCCGCATAGAGTTTTCTTTGTTTTCATAGTTCGTTGTGGTTCTCGTTTAGTTTTCCCTTTATGTAGTTTCTTTGTTTACATAGTTCATTGTGTTTCATCTCAAAGTTCCATAACGCGAAAGGGACTAAACTATTGTGTGCGCGCAAGTAATATGCAACAACGATATAACAATCACATAGGCAAGATAGGCAAGCAATCCAATTTCATGCTTAAATCTTATGGTCATTTTCACACACAAGGCACACAGCACACAAGCCGTGTAACACGGTAACATACGAACCACACATGTCCATACCTTAAAAATAGTTGTCACAGATATTTGCACAAGGTTTCCCCGCTGCTCGTGGGACTCACTCCTGTAATGATTATTCGAACGGGTTAGATCGTTCGATCATGCGTTATTATTCGCAGTTCATAATGTTTGGCCTAGTCTTAGGTGTTATAGTTGCCAATGTTGGACCTACTTTATCCGTTTGGTTTGGATCCATTGGTGTAGCCAAACAGTAACATTTAAGGTAACTCGATCTTGTCCCAATATAATCCTAGACTTCGTATTACTAAGTCTTCACGTACCAACATCTAACCCACTCCGAATTAACTCTTAGTTCCCTAGTTAACACTTAGACCATCATTTTGCCCTATCACATCTTAGCCTTCGCTAGTTGTTGGTTACTTCTACCATCTCGGTTGTTAAGGTGATTTACTATCCTCTTGTTACCGTTTACTACCATATTAACACTAAATTGCTAAAGAATACTACTTAACTCCCGCGTTCACTTGATGTGGGTTGACGTACTCCATCCTAACCATATTCCAAATTGTATCCCTAAACAATTACCAATGCTTCTAGGTCCATCACTCACATGCCTGGCCCATTATCTATGCCACTCTTCCTTACTGTCCTAACCTTAGTTATTATACTAGCGTATCCTTAGGCAATAAAACGTGACAATTCTGTCAAGGTTGTACAGGTAGCACCACAAGTTTTCAGCGTTAAACTAACCAAGTTTTCAGCACCCTATTAATCAACCATTCCTCAGTTTGTCTAGCTAGTTCTTTTGGTTGTTTATTTTTTGTATTTTTCCCCAAGTCCCCTATCACTATCCCTTTAGCGCCAATGCATAATTTCCAGACTTACAGCAACGGATCCTCTGCATTCTCTTAATCAAATCTGTCGCACAACTCCTTAGTCATTGACTACATTTCTTAATCGTTTTCTCCTAGTCATTTAGTGGCATTGTTTCCTAAGTTAATCAGAGAGGTTTTTGCCTATAAACTATCAGTCTAATACTTCCTAACAACGGCACTCCACTCCCGCAGAAAGCGTACCAGGTTTACAATTTAAGTGCCTTAGTTTTCCTTCTTATTTTGCTAACATACTTCTAAGCTGACTTTCATCCGTAAACACTAGTCCATTCTAGGCATGTTTTCCCCACTCTCTCAACATTATACTCATGATAATAACACTCAAATTTTTCAGAACCAAACAAATCCTTCTCGGCTATGATTTAATAGAATCCCACCCCTAAAATCACCTTCCTGTTCATTAATTGGCTAGATTTTTCCTTAGCCACTCACTACATTATTTAATTGGTTTCTTTTCCTGGGCAGTTAATGGCATACTCTCCTAAGTAGCTTATTAGCTCGTTACACATGGGGCACTCTCACACATTCCGGCAGTATTCATGCAAGACTTAAACCTCATAAAGCTTGTCGTTCTGCCTACTAACCATCTAGTAATATCAGATTGACATTCCTAACCTCCTAGGACATCTTAGGCATTAAAATGTGACAACTCCTAATTCCATCCCAAGACTAGTTTCTGTCGAAAATATGCAGAACACATTCAGTTTTGTTGGCATTCATTTAGTCAAACTTTCAGCACCTAACACTTAGGCATCATACGGTTTTGACTAGGCACTCTCCTTTGGTTACTTAGTGATGTGGTTTCACCATTCTCTTAGCATTATTTACAGGTAACAACCACCCAAACTTTCCAGAATAACACCACAACTTAATGGCAACCAGGACAAGAACTACCACTCAGTAACAACTCTCAAAACACCATCTTTGCTAATTCACCAACCCATCGTATAAACTGATTTAGTTTAGTAGTTAATAGCTTAGTAACCATGGATCTCTCCTACTATTTTCGGTAACTCCTAAGCACATTTTAAACCATTAAGACTTGGTGTTTAGGCCACCTTTTTCCGCCAGAATATTAATCTTACAACAGATAGCCCTTTTCAGTTCATTGTTACAGGATTAACCAAGTAGTTTCAACCATAATTTTACACGAAGGTAAGCATAGGTTTAGGGTATGAGTTTGGGTTACCATCTTGGGTTTCCTTTCAGATTTTTTTGTTGGCGGTTTTGTGTGAGGGCCCTTGGCTTTACAACCGGACATGCACAGAATAAAATTCAGGTTAGGTGATGTCTGTAGTGGCAAGAAAACAGAGACAGAAAATAAGGAACATGGCAGTGTTGTGGCCTCACCTTAGATCCGATTTCAAGACAGTATAAGGATGAGTCTCGGGATGGTTTCTGATGCAAGGCTCAAAGAGATTTTCCAGAGGATCTCACGCATGCAATGGGTTAGATAAAAAAAAAGTCAACACCCAATTTTCGTACATCAAAAGCAAGAAGCAGCGAAGGGATTTAAACAGCTTTGTTTTCGGACAACAATAAACAGGGGCAGAAAACGAAAGTGAAAAGGACATTCAGGAGCATTTACCTTGCGCTAAAACTTGTGAAGGAATGGGGTGGGTATCTTGAGGATTCTCGGCACTCCAAGTATCACTCTCCGGGGTTATCATGTGCAAAGAACAGGAGGAGAAGAGAGTTACATATCCAAAAGTTATCGGCAAAACAGATGAGGAATGTAAGGGAGATCTGAGTACAGACTCACCTTTGCTGGTTGGACTTGTGTCGTTCCAGGTTTTCAGGATCAGTAAGAACCCCAAGACTTGGACATGCAAGGGAAGGATTAAGGAATTTGAGTTAGGATTCTCGGACTGGCCAGAGCAAAGAGACGAAAACAGAAACGACTGAAAACTGTAAACCGTTTACCTTGCGCTAGGCTTGAGCAAGAATAGAGTAGATTCTTGGGGGAATTTTCGGCACTTTCAAAAGTTTTGGAGAGACTTCTGTTCACAATCTTCCTAGAAATCCTACCAGGCGGTTGCATGCATGTACGACTGAGAGGGAAAGAGTCAGAGCTGGAGGTGTTCTGAAAGAAAAACAAGGGAATGGAGAAAGAGGGCTTGTCATCGATTTACCTTGCTTGCTGGTCTAGTGTTGTTCCAGATTCTCAAGGCCGGCGAAACCATCGTCGGAACTTAGGGACGCGGATGGACCTCCTCTGGACTTGCGCGCATGGAGAACGAATCAGATCAGATGAAAGGGTTTAGCGGATTATTAATTGAGTAAACTCAGCCCAGAACAACATGGGAATTCGAGAGAACATTGGGAGAAGAAGGGATTGAGCATGCGTAGGAGTTACGGGGGGGGAAGTTATTTGCGTGGGGAATTGCTCTGCTCTGTGTCGAAATCGAAAGGAGAGAAGGTGTTGCAAGGGAGGAATAGAATTGGTCTCCGGTCTTTAACTGAGGAAATTGGAGTATGCGCGTGAAATAAGTAGGTTAAGCTCCGGTTGAGGCTTTTGGAGTCAATCAGGACCAAATAAAATGAGATTGAAGTGGGGCGCATGTGAGCAGTATGGTGCTGTGGCACTGATCAAAGAAATCAAGAGGAAGTGCTGTGTACATGTCGGTAGTGGAGAACAAGCCTAGTAGTTATTATTACTTTTGTGTCTAGGAGTGCAGGTTATTTGTGAATTCGAGCATAGCTCAACCAGTTAAGGAGTTCGGGAGGTATACAAGAGGTACGGGGTTTGAACCTCTCAGCGGGAGCGTCTTTGCTCTCTTTTTCTTCTTTTCTTTCTTTTTCTTTTTTTTGTATAAGTTATACATGCTTATTTATATACGTAAGACCATATAATATATCGCTTATTTTCGGATAATCTCCTCGCGTTTATGATTTCATGTGTTTAATTGTTTAGGGGTATTTCAACACCTAACATGCCTTAGACAAACTTATAACATCATTACTTACTAATCCCCATCATTAGGCATCATTATTTAACCTTAAACTCAACTTTTCAAGTGGTCCGAGACTTGGTCCTCGGCTAAGGTCCCGGACTGTGTCATTGTGAAACTCTCGGGCTGATTTCAGGTAGTGATCCGGGACTCCATACAGGTCCTATGTCCCGGACCAACATAGGCAAAAACTCTCGGGTTGTTTTTATGGGGTGGTCCGGGACTTCATACAGGTCCTAGGTCCCGGACCAATGTAGGCAAATTCTCTCGGAGGTAAATCAGGGGGTGGTCTGGTACTTCTTACAAAACCTAAGTACCGGACCAAGGCTGTGTAAGAACTCTCGGCCCCTTTTGATGCATGGTCCGGGACATCACCCAAGACCTAAGTCCCGGACCACTGCTACAAATTTTACATTTTGACAATTTCTAAGTCTTGTTGCAATGGCTCTCCTTACCCATAATATGTATAGACTTCCCAAATGATCTTAGGTATGTTCTAATGCCAAAATATCATCTTAAACACACCTAGTTCCTTGTCTAACTTATTACTTAATTTTCTCATAAAATCCACTAACACTTATAACATTTCTTACAAGGTTTCTAAATGGTGTTTCCCACTTATGATAACCACTATCCCAAAATGTTTTCTCTTCACCATAACATCATCTCCCAAGCATCTTTTCTTACCAACCTAACCTCCTAGTTGATATATAAGTCCTTTTAGTTTCCTAGAACACCTAAGACATTATTTCTTCTCTAGTCAAACACCTAGACATTTCTAACACTTCCTAGATCACCAAATCTTATTTAAACACTTAGAACTTCTTGTACATTACCTAAATTTTGACATGAACTCTCCTAGAACATTACTAAACCAAAACACATTGTTTTCACCATTAAACATCCAAGAACACTAAAATCCATCAAGAACATTCTTGTACACAAAACTTCACTCATTTAACACCACATCACAATATAGTGCATAATTTAAATTGCTTGGCACTTAGGCCCTTAAAATGCATAAACCATAAACACTGAATTTCCCACATTATATTTGCCTTTGACCTGCAAATACATACAACAACACATATGCCTTTTTACTAGTCTCCTTGAGAACATTTTACTAAGTCATTCACCATTGGCTCCTTAGGTAGTTTTAATAAGCAATATAAGCTCATTTATCCTAAGACACTACAAGCTACATTAGGTTAGCGTATTCACCTCTTTTCCTCACAAACTTCTTTCTTGTTTCCTTGATTAAAATTGGTAAGGATGTTTGATTGCTTGTCAACTTCTAAACAATATACAAGCAATGTAATGAGTAACCAAGCTTCATGCTTAATCTCATTGTAAACCCTAGGTTTTACATTGTCTTAAAACATTAAGATGATTGTTTTACCTTGGTATTGGAAGAGAGTTTGAATATGTAGCAAGAGAGGACTCCACCTAGACCATGAAAGGTTGAAATGAAGCTAGAACAAAGCAATATAAAGAACCCCATCAATGGTGATTCTCGGTCAACATCAAAACAAGAAGGAAATGGAGTTTTTATTTGAGTTTCCTTACCTAGAAGCAAAGGAGAACAATTATATGTGAAAAGATGAGCTCAAGCTCCTCCCATGGAGATTCCTCTTGGCACCGAAATGGAGCTCTTGGAATTTTGAGAAGACAAGGTTGAAGAGCTTGATGAGACTAGAAGAATGGTGGTCTTAGTTTTTGATTTGACAAGGTGAGCTAGGAATTACAAGAGGTTGAAGATGAAGAATGATGGTGGTGGTGCTGTTGCAGAACCGTGAAAGAGAGGGAGAAGGAAGGTTGGTGACGGTGGGAACATGAAAGAAATGAAGAGAATGAAGTTTGAGTTACTTTTGGAGATATTTGTAGTTAAAGTAAATAGTGACTTACTTTATTAATTTTGCTTGCTTAATAAACTAACAAGGGGGAGATGACTCACCCTTATAAAAACCGGCCCCCATTAAGTAGTAAGGGGTGTTTTGGTCTTTGTTGACCAATTGTCTCACTTATAATGACATATGTTACAAACTAGCTTATTTAGTTACTATTCACAAAAACAAGACACATAGTTGTGAAATTTTTGATTTCCCATTGATTTAGACTTCCAAATGTGATACTAAGTAGTACACATGTTAATTAAAGAGTAATGATGGACATTTAGCCATTCAAAACCCATTTACAAGATAATTTTTCAAAAATGTGCTTTAAGACTTCTTAAAGCACATTTTGTGTTTTAACTTGTTTTCAAGCTTGGTTTTCTTTGGTAATTGGTTTAGTATGTCCATTAATATATAAATAAGGTCTTGGTAAGCTCATTAGGTCTTAACCAAGCTTATCCCAAGCTTAGAGCACATTTTAGCCCTAATTGACTTTAAGGTATTTATTTGTGTTTTCCATGGCTTAAATTGTTTACTAATGTTTCTAAGACTGTTTTTAGTCTTAATACACCATATTTAAATGTTTAAACAACATACCGAGGTTTGGGGTATTTCAAGCCAGAGGTCCTAGAGCTAGAGCGGAACCTATCCTATGAGGAGTATCCCATTAGAGTATTGGACACTAAGACCAGGGAAACCCGATCGAAATCCACTCGCATGGTCAAGGTCTTATGGTCAAATCATGGTACCAAAGAGGCTACGTGGGAGGTAGAGGAAGAAATGAAGAAGAAGTACCCACAGCTCTTCGATCAGGTAACCACTCAAATCAGTATCTAGTTTCACAGTGTTCGTCGTGTGGATGAGTTTTAGCTTCGAGGGCGAAGCTTTCTTTTAAGGGGGATGAGATGAAATACCCATAAAATTCCAAACTAGGAATAGTATTATATATAGTCAGAATGTATATGTCCGTAGCAATGATACTAAGGTGGCCCAGGGAATTAATCGACATCTCTTCTGAATTAATCATTCTCCTTAAAATGTTTATAACTACTTGTAATGTTTTGCCTTTATTGACCTTAGCTATATTTCGGATATTATACTATTTAAACAATTCTTCATCTTTCTAACTTTATTACGTTATTTACAATTTGGCAATGCAAATTCTAAAAATTGCTTTTCAAACTTATTAATTTAAATCCATAGAGTTCAAACTCAATTTGACTTCTTCTTTGTAATTATTTGATTTCTAAAGTTCAAACCTGATTTTTACTTCCTATTATTAGTTATCTCTAATTACAAGAGTTCAAATCCCATTTGACTTCCTTAAACTCATAATATATTTTTCTCCTAAATTTGTTGTTATTAGAATTCTGGAATTCTCCTTAACGTTATAACAACCTTTCACTAGAAATGTATTATGCTTTATCCAATTTATTTAATTTCTAATCCCTTCCTATTTCAAATAAAGGTTTAATAAATTAATTTCATAATTATTTACTTCTCCTCCTGATAATTGTTGCAACGGTGTTATGTTACCATGTTCTCCTATTAATTCAAATTATAGTTTATTTATTTTGTTTCCTTTTCTAGATTGATATTTTAATTACCCAAGTCTTTCTGCTGATGTTTCCTAACGTTGTGATCTTTTACATCTTTTAAATTTATACAATAGTGATTTCCAGAACTCTTCTTAAACTGATTAATATTTTCTCTTCCCTTAAGAAAGATTGATAATTATTTATTTAATAGCACCAGCTTGATAATTATTTATTTAATAGCACCTCTTCCTATTTTGTAATTTATTTCTATTTAAAACTATGGTCACTTCCACTACTCCACACCCTCAACATTCTGCAGACACGCTTTCCTTTTCAAAAATTCACGCAGCTCCATTACGCTCCCACTTCCAACTCAATTCTCATACTTCTGTCTTCTCGATCCCTTGCAAAGTCTCGTGGTACATTCCACTCCTAACAGTTCCTTTCCCTGGTGCCAATTAGATATTCGTTGGGTAACGTATTCTACCTAGTTTATGTAGTTGTTTATTCGTCTGTGTTAGTAGATTCTGATTGTTATTCTTGGTTACCTAGACTCCGTTTACATCGACGGGTGCTCCCAATAGTTCTGACGAATTGAATCCTGGAGGTGGATTGTGTATCCAAGTAAATTCTATGCTCAATGTTGTTTGACTGATGTTCTGCAAAATGTTGGAAAAAGGTTTCGTTGAGTTTTAAAGATTCTCAATTGTGGCTTGGAATTTAGGATTTTTCCCACATTTTGGAATTGGAAGAATTAGATTGTGCTGTGGTATTTTGGTTCTGGATTTTGGGAGTCTTTCGTAGGATGTGTTCTTTTGTTTGGGAGCCTACAAGTGCTCCCCAGTACTATTATTTGCACTACACACATTGTTGCAGTTAAGCCCTATGATCTACTCTATGTTACTGCTGTTTCATAGGGGGTGTGCACACTTAAGGACTTAGGGTGAGGTGGTTGTTTGACGGCCCCATAGGTGATTGTCCGGGAAATGTTGTTTGGGGTCCCATAGGTGACCCCGTGTTTGGAATTGTGATTATCTCCGGTTGAAAGCTCCCTATAGTGGTTTCGGTGTTTATTTTGATTTCTGGAAATTTACCAAATGTTCCACCAAACATTCTCATCTAATTGATTAATGGCAAATGAATTTCTAAAATGTATTTTACAGATTGAGGTAGGGTTTACTTAGTTTAACTGATTTGTACGATCCCTTCGCGTTTTGTCTGTTGTTTTCTGATCGCAGGTATGAACGACTGAATTTGGGGATCGGGGATGTGCAATCACATAGAGTGGGATGAGATATTTTGAGACATTTTATGAGTTAATGTGTTTGAAGTTTGAAACGTTGGATTTTCGGTTTTCGTTACTACAAGCCTGAGCACCCATGGGAATTGGGTGTGGCGGTAATGCCTTGAAGGATTTGATTTCCGCTGCAATTGAGGTTATGTATTTGGCTTAACATTCAACACTCACTTTTGATGATTTAGAAATCTTGTTTAAGCAATCTATGTATTGTTTTAGTTGAGTTTATATGGAGTATACTGTTTTAAATGTTGCTAATGAGTTTTAATATTTACTAATATTGCCCCTGACAGTGTTTTGTTGGTTTTTGTAACTCTATTACATTTTGGAAATACACCTCGGGACGTGTCCGAACGTCCGTCCGGACTTCCATGTTCAGACATGCCCCGAGAAGATTTAAAGAACTCGTTGTTCTGGTCGTGTCCAAACTTCTGTCCGAACTTCAAGGTTCGAACAACATGCGAAGATGAGTTCGACTTGCAAGTCTCGACTTACGAACGAACTTGCAAGTTCGGACTAACGTTCGGACACGCATGTAAGGTTTCCGGGATTTTGAAACTCGACTTGTGTCCGAACTTCTAAGTCCGGACACAAGCTTGGACATCTTCGGCTTTCAGAGATTTTAACTCTCGACTTGTGTCCGAACGTCAATGTCCGGACACAAGTTCGGACAAGTGGTTTTCGCGGTTTAATTTTCTTCGGCTTATGTCCGAGCTTTCAATGTCCGGACACAAGTTCGGACCAATGCTATTTTACACTCTTAGGGCTTGTTTGAAGTCCGTTTTTAATTCCGTTTGTGTCGTTAGATTTGTATTTTCATAAGCGATCATTTGAGGTAAAATCCAGGGTGCTACAAGGTGATATTAGAGCCGTGTTTTTGAAATAAGATAAAATTTGAGTAAACCGGATTAAAAACTTAGGGATAAGCCGTTTTGGGGAGTTATGTTGGATTATATTGTATACCGTGATCTGCTGGGTTGTGTTGGACACCTCTGTGTGGTGTTTGAAGGTTATACAGGGAATATTGTTTACTAGTTACACATATGTGTGTATTATATGTTGGTAAATATACTCGTTTGTCTACCCGAGGATTGGGGTGGTATGAACATAGTAGAACTTAGGGGGTATTTGTAGGAATTTAAATTCCTTTGAATTCGTGACTCGTAATCAGGAGTCCACCTTGAGTAGAGTAGACTGACAGACCGACTAAATTCCTCCTACAACACCAGAAGTCGAACCAGAAGGCCTATTATGGCAGCCAACGACCCAATGAGACAACTCCAGGAGCTTGCTTTGAACCTGGGCCAGATTGTGCAACACCAAGCCCAGTGAGACAATGTACCAGAGGACTACACAAAAAGGATCGCCCATCTGAAGCCGACTACATTCAAGGGGGTGGAGAACCCAGTATTGCTGGAGGATTGACTGCGAGAGTTCGACAAAATCTTTAAGGCAATCAACTGCCCCGCTGACAGGCAAGTCAATGCCGCTGTTTACTACTTCAAGAGCGAGGCAGACATCTGGTGGTCTACCAGCAAGGACGCTCTTCTGGCGTGACCCGATTTTGGGTGGGAAGCATTGAAGAAGGCCATGCGAAGGCGATTCTACCCCGAGCATGTCCGGATGCAGAAATACCTGGAGTTCTCCGAACTCAAGTAGCAGACCTGAAGCGTGAAGGAGTATCACTCCAAGTTTCTCGAGCTGGCGAGGTTCGCACAGACGATGGTCCCTGATGAAGTATCCAAGGTGCAGAGATTTGTAGGGGGACTCAACTGGAGTCTCCAGGAGGCCTTGAGCGTACTAACGATACCTACTCTCCAGGACGCTTATGGAAAAGCTGCTAACCTGTATAGGGTGTAGCAGAAGAGGAAGGAGGTCCAGGCGGGCCAGAAGAGGAAGATGGAGGATGGGGAGGAATCACGGGGCCGTGATGACCGGCAGTAGAGGCCGAACCAGGAGAAAAGGTGGAGGCCTAACTCAGACGACAGGAGGAGGTTCGATAGGAACCAAAGGAATGACCAGAGGAGGAATGATAGACCCCAGGAGCAGGTTCAGAGGGGAGAGACCGGGCGGGACATGCACTTCCACTGTAGGAGATGCCACAAGGACCACCCGGGGGAAGACTATGAAGGGAACCAGGAGGTGTGCTTCCGGTGTGGCAGGAAGGGCCATAGAGCTTTCGAGTGCTACCAGAGTCCTTAGGGAGGCACGCAACAGAGGGGAAATGGCGGAGACCGGACCAACAGACCAGCAGACTCCCAGCCTAAAGGAAAAGATCAGTACCAGGGCCAGAACCAGCGCAGGGATGCTCCCTAGCGTGGTAATGGCAGGGGTGGAAATGGAGGCAACCGAGGTCAAGGGGAGAACTGAGAGAACAGTCGAGCACCTGGGAGGATCAACGTTATGAGTCGGGCTGAGGCTGAGGCCGAAGCGGAGGTGTTAGCAGGTACCTTTTCTGTTCATGGTACTTCTGCTCGTGTTTTGTTTGATACTGGAGCTTCGTATTCTTTTATTTCTGAGAATTTTGTTAAGAAACTGGGTCTAGTAACTTGTAAGTCTCCTACCCTAGCAGTAGTTATACCCTCAGGGCGGGTTATCACTTGTAATAATGTACTGAAAGATGTGGGGGTAGACATAAAGGGAGAAACATTTGTAATTGACCTTATCCAATTTAGCCTCCCCGACTTCGATATCATCCTGGGGATGGACTGGCTAAGCAAGTACAAGGGAAAAATTGACTGTGGAGAGCAGAAGATCATCCTGAGTGGACCATCGGGCCAAAGAGTCTCCTACCAGAGTGTGGAGAAGAAGCCGGGAATAAAGATAGTCTCAGCCATGTCGATCCTCTCCCAGATGAGGAAAGGACAGCAGGCATATCTTTGCCATGTCCAGGACCTGAGCCGAGAACCCAGCACATTAGAAGAGATTCGAGTGGTGAATGAGTTTCCTAACGTCTTCCCAGATGAGATTCCTGGCATGCCATCAGACAGAGAGGTGGAGTTCAGCGTTGACCTCGTGCCAAGAGCAGCGCCTATCTCCAAGGCCCCATACCGTATGGCGCCGTCAAAGTTGAAGGAACTGAAGGTTCAGTTAGAGGACCTCTTGGAGAAAGAGTACATTCGACCGAGTGTATCGCCGTGAGGAGCTCCTGTCTTGTTTGTAAAGAAGAAGGATGGGAGCATGAGGCTGTGCATAGACTACCGGGAGCTGAACCAGATCACTGTGAAGAACCGGTACCCTTTACCAAGAATCGATGATCTCTTCGATCAGCTTCAGGGTGCAGGAGTCTTTTCCAAGATAAACCTGAGGTTGGGATACCACCAGCTTCATGTTGCAGAGAAGGACATCCCGAAGACTACCTTCAGAACCAGATATGGGCACTTTGAGTTTCTGGTGATGCCCTTTGGACTAATGAACGCGCCGACAGTCTTCATGGACCTCATGAACCGGATCTTTAATCCATATCTAGACCGGTTTGTGGTGGTATTTATAGACAATATCCTCATCTACTCCAAGAATGAGGAAGAGCATGAGGAGCACCTGAGACTAGTCCTGTAGATTCTAAGGGAGCAGCACCTGTATGCCAAGTTGTCTAAGTGTGACTTTTGGTTGGATCGAGTGGCATTCCTAGGCCACATCGTCACCAAGGAGGGAATCTCAGTGGACCCGGCCAAGATCCAAGCAGTGAAAGAGTGGCCGAGACCGAGCAACCTGACAGAGGTTCGTAGTTTCCTGGGTTTAGCAGGATACTATAGGAGATTTGTGTAGGATTTCTCAAAGATTTCTAGACCTCTCACAAACCTCATGAAGAAGGTAATCAAATTTCAGTGGGATGATGATTGCGAGGAGGCGTTTCAGATGTTGAAGGAGAGGTTGACCACAACTCCAGTGTTAACCTTGCCTTTAAGGACAGACGGATTCGAGGTTTTCAGCGACGCTTCCAAGTATGGCTTAGGGTGTGTCTTGATGCAGCACGGGAAAGTCATAGCCTACGCGTCGAGGCAGTTGAAGGAGTACGAGACTAGATACCCGACGCATGACTTGGAACTAGTGGCAGTGGTTTCCGCCCTTAAGATCTTGAGGCACTACCTCTACGGTGTTTCCTGCAAGATCTATACTGACCACAAGAGCCTCAAGTACATCTTCACTTAGAAGGAACTTAATATGAGGCAAAGGAGATGGTTGGAGTTGATCAAGGATTATGACTTGGAAATCTTATATCATGAAGGGAAGTCTAATCTGGTGGCCGATGCTCTGAGCAGGAAGAAGAGCCATTCTATGAATTCGATGTGGGTTCTTCCAGATGATTTGGTTCGTGACTTTCAAAGACTGAACCTGAAGGTGATAGAGTCTGGAGGAGTAGAGCGAGAGGTGGGGTTGTACCACATGAGTGTCTCTTCGGACATCTATGGAGAGATACTCAAAGGGCAGCTTGGTGATGTAAAGTTAGAACGTATTCGAGAAAAGATGAAGGAAGGTAAAGCAGAGGGCTTCGAGATCCACGGTGACGGTAGCCTGAGATTTAGAGGCCGATGGTGTGTGCCTCAGGAGTGTGCAGAGGTAAAGGAGAGACTGATGAGGGTGGTCCATAATACTCCCTATTCAGTTCATCCTGGAGGTGATAAGTTGTATAAGGACCTGAAGAAGATGTTTTGGTGGCCTAAGATGAAGAGAGAAGTGGCAGAGTTCGTGTCAAGATGTCTTACCTGCTAGAAAGTCAAATTTGAACATAAGAGGATGGGAGGTTTACTGCAGCCGCTGGAGATCCCGAAGTGGAAATGGGACTCCATCTCTATGGATTTCGTGATGGCTTTACCACCGACCAAGGGAGGAGTCAATCAGATTTGCGTGATAGTGGACCGACTCACTAAGTCTTCACGGTTCATACCCATGAAGAATACGTGGTCCATGAGCCAGTTAGTGGATGCCTACATTAGGAATGTGGTGAGATACCATGGGGTACCTGAGACCATCATATCAGATAGAGATTCGAGGTCCCTAGCTCATTTCTGGCAGCAGTATGAGAAGGCGATGGGTACCAAGCTGAAGTTGAGCACTGCATTTCATCCAGCCACTGATGGTCAGACCGAGAGGACCATCCAAACCTTGGAGGACATGCTTCGAGCATGTGTGATGGACTTCCAGGGTTCATGGGCTGATATACTGCACTTGGTGGAATTTTCGTATAACAACAGTTACCATGCCAGCATCAAGATGGCTCCCAACGAGGCTCTGTATGGGAGGAAGTGCAGAACACCTTTATGCTGGAGTGACATTAGCGAGACTGTTGTTTTAGGGCCACAGTTGATAGAGAAGACCATGGAGCAGGTCCGGGTGATTCAGAGTCGGATGAAGGCAGCTCAGGACAGGCAGAAATCCTACGCTGACCTCTAGCGCAGACCGGTAGAATTCGAGGTGGGAGACAGAGTTTTCCTGAAGGTATCTCCTGTGAGAGGAGTAACCAGGTTTGGGAAGTAAGGGAAGCTCAGCCCCAAATTCGTTGGATCCTATGAGATCTTAGCGAGGATTGGAGAAGTGGCGTACCGTCTAGCACTCCCTAGCGAGCTGGAGAAAGTTCACAACGTGTTCCACGTGTCCCAGTTGAAGATATACATTCCCGACCCTTCGCATGTGTTGCAGCCAAAGGTCCTGGAGCTAGAGCAGAACCTATCCTATGAGGAGTATCCCATTAGAGTATTGGACACTAAGACCAGGGAGACCCGATCGAAGTCCACTCGCATGGTCAAGGTCTTATGGTCAAATCATGGAACCGAAGAGGCTACGAGGGAGGTAGAGGAAGAGATGAAGAAGGAGTACCCACAGCTCTTCGATCAGGTAACCACTCAAATCAGTATCTAGTTTAGCAATGTTCGCCTTGTAGATGAGTTTTAGCTTCGAGGGCGAAATTTTCTTTTAAGGGGGATGAGATGAAATGCCCATGAAATTCCAAGCTAGGAATAGTATAATATATAGTCAGAAAGTATAAGTTTGTAGCAATGATATTAAGGTGGCCCAGGGAATTAATCAACATCTCTTCTGAATTAATCATTCTCCTTAAAATGTTTATAACTACTTGTAACGTTTTGCCTTTATTGACCTTAGCTATATTTCGGATATTATACTATTTAAACAATCCTTCATCTTTCTAACTTCATTACGTTATTTACAATTTCACAATGCAAATTCTAGAAATTACTTTTCAAACTTATTAATTTAAATACATAGAGTTCAAACTCAATTTGACTTTTTCTTTGTAATTATTTGATTTCTAGAGTTAAAACCTGATTTTACTTCCTATTATTAGTTATCTCTCATTACAAGAGTTCAAATCCCACTTGACTTCCTTAAACTCATACTATATCTTTCTCCTAAATTTGTTGTTATTAGAATTCTGGAATTCTCCTTAACGTTATAACAACCTTTCACTGGAAATGTATTATGCTTTATCCAATTTATTTAATTTCTAATCCCTTCCTATTTCAAATAAAGGTTTAATAAATTAATTTCTTAATTATTTACTTCTTCTCCTGATCATTGTTGCAACGGTGTAAACACGTTCTCCTATTAATTCGAATTATAGTTTATTTATTTTGTTTCCTTTTCTAGATTGATATTTTAATTACCCAAGTCTTTCTGCTGATGTTTCCTAACGTTGTGATCTTTTACATCTTTTAAATTTATACAATAGTGATTTCCAGAACTCTTCTTAAACTGATTAATATTTTCTCTTCCCTTAAGAAAGATTGATAATTATTTATTTAATAGCACCAGATTGATAATTATTTATTTAATAGCACCTCTCCCGATTTTGTAATTTATTTCTATTTAAAACGCCGGTCACTTCCACTACTCATCACCCTCAACATTCTGCAGACACGCTTTCCTTTTCAAAAATTCACACAGCTCCATTACGCTCCCACTTCCAACTCAATTCTCATACTTCTGTCTTCTCGATCCCTTGCAAAGTCTTGTGGTACATTCCACTTCTAACAGTTCCTTTCCCTGGTGCCAATTAGAGATTCGTTGGGTAACACATTCTACCTAGTTTATGTAATTGTTTATTCGTCTGTGTTAGTAGATTCTGATTGTTATTTTTGGTTACCTAGACTCCGTTTACATCGATGGGTGCTCCCAATAATTCTGACGAATTGAGTCCTGGAGGTGGATTGTGTATCCAGGTAAATTCTATGCTCAATGTTGTTTGACGATGTTTTCTGGTGTAAACGTTGGAAAAAAAGGTTCTCGTTGAGTTTTAAAGATTCACAATTGTGGCTTGGAATTTGGGATTCTTCCCACGTTTTGGAATTGGCAAGAATTAGATTGTGCTGTGGTATTTTTGGTTCTGGATTTTGGGAGTCTTTCGCAGGATGTGTTCTTTTGTTTGGGAGCCCCAGGTGCTCCCCGTACTATTATTTGCACTACACACATTGTTGCAGTTAAGCCCTCTGATCTACTCTATGTTACTGCTGTTTCATAGGGGGTGTGCACCCTTAAGGACTTAGGGTGAGTGGTTGTTTGACGGTCCCATAGGTGGCTGTTCGGGAAATGTTGTTTGGGGTCCCATAGGTGACCCCGTGTTTGGAATTGTGATTATCTCCTGTTGAAAGCTCCCTACAGTGGTTTCGGTGTTTATTTTTGATTTCTGGAAATTTACCAAATTTCCACCAAACATTCTCATCTGATTTTAATGGCAAACAATTTCTAAAATGTATTTTTGCTAACGAGAAATTTGTAGGGTAAAACTATATAAAAATGAATAAATAATAACTTAACCTAAATAACCTACAACTCTACTACAGGTAGCAAATAAAACCCGGTCGGAGTATAGTGTAAATATATTACGACCGAGAGTATCGAACCCAAGGGACTTGTAGAAAACTAGTCCTAATCCGGAAAAAGCCTATTCTATAATAATAAGGGGGAAAAAGTAAATGTGATTCTAACTAAATGACTAAAATAAACTAACTTTGATTTTTGAAGATTATCAATGTAAGGGAAGCGTAAGACCAATAATCAAGGGTGGCAAGTCTCAAAAGGATTTGGTCTCGCAAAATGCATATGCCGGGTGACATGCCGACCTACCTCCGCTACCCGGCAGATTCATGGCCTTGAATGTGCCGGACGACTTCCATCCGACACTACATCCGGCATCGTACATTTCGTAAACAACACTTCCAGATTCGGTTCTGACAAAAGGAACTCAATATTCATACTTGCATCGTGCATAGCTAATGCCGCGAATACAACAAAATAATGGGAATAAGAGATTAACCCTAAACCTTAGGTCTTGATGCCCCTCTTTCGGAACAACAAACTTAAAGATTACCAAAATCCTAATCTATCCTATTCTTGTCTTGTGACATTAAATAGGACTTAGAGATAAGAGAATAAATAGCTACTTCATTCTACTTGTAAGAAGATTAGAACTCGGTTAGAAAACTTGAAAATCCATAAATGGTCATAAGAGTTTTACAAGGAAATCTTCCCTAACCAAAAACCTAACAAGGATTCTGCATCACCATCCACACAACTACAAGAAGAGAATACAAAGGGGGAGAAGGGGATGTTATAGCCTTAACCCGTCAAGGTCTTCTTCTTCTCTCGCGTGGATGGATCTGCAGACGTTCCTTGGACCCAACAGATGGAATGTGGCGGAAATGAAGTGTGAATGGCGTGAATTCGGTATGTTGAAGTGTGTTCTCAAATGACCACATGGGTAGGGTATTTATAGGTGTTGGAAGTGATTCTATGGAAAGACATATCTTAAATGATGTCTTTCCATAAAGACACACCTCCAAGACATGTCTTTAGCAAAGGATACCCTTTTACCCTAGTTGTATTGGTATGGAAAGACACATCACCAAATGATGTCTTTCCATAGTGTCTTCCCATCCAAAAGACATCTTTCCAACTAAAGACACCTCTTCACCATGAACACCTTTTCACCATAAGACACCTTTTCACCACAACACCTTTTTGCCAAGAGACACCTTTTCACCAAAAGACACCTTTTTGCCAAGAGACACCTTTTTGCCAAGAGACACCTTTTTGCCAAAAGACACCTTTTCACCAAAAGACACCTCTTCATCAAAAGACACCTCTTCATCAAAAGACACCTCTTCATCAAAAGGCACCTCTTCATGTACTGCTAACTTCTGGTGAACTGAGGCGACTTTTACTTGTGCCGGCTAGGATGTACCCAACATTGCATCCGGCACATCTTCTGGCTGCTCCACTACTGTCGTGAATCGTACTTCCGACATCATTTTATTAGAATTTAGTCCTTGCATGAAAACATAGAAAACATAAGTCTGAACATAAATAAAAACTTTATATATAATATAATCAATACTAGCTATTTTAACCTTAGTTTCATAAATAATCTTATAATTCTAACTACTATAATATGATAAGTATGAGGCTTATCAATTTTACAGATTGAGGAAGGGTTTACTCAGTTTAACTGATTTGTGTGATCCCTTCGCCTTTGTCTGTTGTTTTCTGATCGCAGGTATGAACGACTGAATTTGGGGATCGGGGATGCGCAATCACATAGAGTAGGATGAGATATTTGAGACATTTTATGAGTTAATGTTTGAAGTTCGAAACGTTAGATTTTCTGTTTTCGTTACTACAATTATGTTGGATATTTCTATACTAAGAGATAACGTTATTTTTTCCATTATTGTTTTGGTTACAAGACTGAGAACCCATGGGAATTGGGTGTGGCGGTAATGCCCTGAAGGATTTGATTTCCGCTGCAATTGAGGTTATGTATTTGGCTTAACATTCAACACTCACTTTTGATGATTTAGAAATCTTGTTTAAGCAATCTATGTATTGTTTTAGTTGAGTTTATATGGAGTATACTGTTTTAAATGTTGCTAATGAGTTTTAATATTTACTAATATTGCCCCTGACAGTGTTTCTGTTGGTTTTTGTAACTCTATTACATTTGGAAATACACCTCGGGACGTGTCCGAACGTCCGTCCGGACTTCCATGTTCAGACATGCCCCGAGAATTTAAAGAACTCGCTGTTCTGGTCGTGTCCAAACTTCTGTCCGAACTTCAAGGTTCAAACAGCATGCGAAGACGAGTTCGACTTGCAAGTCTCGACTTACGACCGAACTTGCAAGTTCGGACTAACGTTCGGACACGCATGTAAGGTTTCCGGGATTTTGAAACTCGACTTGTGTCCGAACTTCTAAGTCCGGACACAAGTTCGGACATCTTCGGCTTTCAGAGATTTCAACTCTCGACTTGTGTCCGAACGTCAATGTCCGGACACAAGTTCGGACAAGTGGTTTTCGCGGTTTAATTTTCTTTGGCTTATGTCCGAACTTTCAATGTCCGGACACAAGTTCGGACCAATGCTATTTTACACTCTTAGGGCTTGTTTGAAGTCCGTTTTTAATTATCTGTGTCGTTAGATTGTATTTTCATAAGCGATCATTTGAGGTAAAATCTAGCGTGTTACACATAAAGCCCCCTTAGGGTGCGTACGTATTTTGCAACTCTAACTTACTATATGTACACGCAGTGACCAAGTTAAGGAAGTTTTTATCTTCTGTTTAATGAAATGTAACGCTTGGAAATTCCTCTGACGGTCGCGTCCGGACTTGTGTCCGGATGAACAAGTCCGAACATCTTTGAAGAAGCTCTTTCCGTTGCTCAACTGGTCACGTCTGGACATGTGTTTGGGTCTAAAGTCTGGATGCAACTACATTTGCTGTCCGACCCACGTCCGAAAGTCTCTATGTTTCACCCATGCTGGAATTCTTAGTATGAGTCCGGACTTACATATCTAGACACATCTTGGAAAACTCTCGGCACTTGTCCGAACTTGCAGGTTCGGACAGAATGAGACATAACTTCGACGGTGCCTAGATTCTTCGTTTTAGCTTTGTTTTTCTCCCCGTTTGTTGTGTTGGAATCCTTATGAGAAAATCTATGCATTTCCTAGACTTTTCCCCCATTTGAATTATAAAATGTATCAGTTCACATCAAAACATAAATAGAAGAAAAGATATGATAGGTGAGAAATATGACATGAATTGTAGTGAAAATAGGAATAATTAAAACCCTAAAAATAGATGTATTTCACACTTATCACTTAGATTCCCAGGAAACTGAAGATCCTCCAAACTATATAAAATGACCATTGACTAATCTTCTTGTAAAAGGGCAAGCATCCCAATTGAAGTCACAAAACTTATAGTTGGGTTTACTGTTTAATAAGTCTCTGGCTCAGATAGTGATTTCACTGGTTGGAAGAAGCTTCTTTCCTACCTCAAGAGGGCTGACAGCTTCTAATAGTTTTCTTCTAAACTGAATTCTTTAGCAAGGTCAAAACTATTTCTCCTTTGTTAATCAACATTCTGTGTTTTTTATGTGGAACTCCAAGCCACGAAAGATGTAAACCCCCAAGGTTCTTTATCTTGAACTCTCTATCTAAGCAGACTTCAAGTGACTTAGTCCCTTGAGCATCATTTCCATACACCAATAAATCATCACATATATACCAATGTAAATAACCGAGGAATGTTGTTTCTTTGAGAATAAGGAATAGTCATTGTATGAGTGTTAAAAACGTGTTTCTTGAGAATGAAGTAGCCTCACATACCATTGTCACGAGGATTGCTTCAACCATATAATAACCTCTTTAATTTATAAGCAACATTTGTTCATGGAGCTACAATGTAACACCCCTACTCTAATCGGCTCCTAACTATCTTACTCAACATTATAATCGCAGCGGTAATCTCAACAATTGTACTACTGGTGTCACCGTTCTTACTCGCCCATACGAGTAATAACGTGCTTACTGATATATTCTTAAATACGAAACAATTTCCCACAGTGACGACGAGAGATAGGTCTAACCTTCCCAAACCAATATAAAATACATTCACAGTGAGCATTCTAAGTATCCCAATCCTATACACGTTTCTAGGTTTGTATCGAAATGCAACAGTGCATATTAAAACAACTGTGATTAAACTACCCAGCGCGTCCCTCTCTTTGCCGACACCGGAAGCTGCATACCTGCAAAAATGGTTGTTTGTGGTATGGAATCAGCCCCTGCTGAGTATGTTACTACATGACTGTCATGCCCCCTCGGACCCTCAGTTAATTGGTCGAGAGCATGCAATTCATTTTCATGCAAGTAGTTTAATGTTAAACTGTAAAGCAACAATATATATTGCAGTAAACTCAAATAACAAACAAGCCCCGGCTTCACACATCGCATCGTAATAAACCACTGAAAGCGTTACAACAACTTATATGAGTACAGAGACTCCATTCCAACAAACACTTAATAGTTCATAATTGAGTACGGCGACTCACTCGACCAAACAATCCACCATAATCTACACATGAGTACTGCGACTCGACTCAACCAGTTCACAACACACAATATGAGCACAATGGCTCGTTCAAACAAATCCACCAACATACCACACATAATTACAAAGCATAACCACTGAGCAACAAGGCGAAACAACGAGAGTTATAAACAGGTATAATTACTCGTCTTTGGCGTACGAGCCCAAATAATGTTCGTCTAATGTACGAGCTAGTATAGTCGTTCGTAATTGTTCAGTCATGTCTAATGACAACGTCTCGTTAGAACGACGTGTCTCTAAGTTACCCATCTCTTATGGCGGGTCACCCACGGCAATAGCCACTCCAGCGGTAGAGTCTCCGACCTACGAACAATCTGTAGTTCGTTGGGAATTTATCCAGATACTTACGGTTACCACACGGTATCCTAGTATCGTTAATGGATCACAGTTCACAGCAAGAGCCACACCCTCTTGATAAACTTATCTAAACCATCGCATCGTTTTACTTTTTTTTTCCTAACACAGCAGACTAAGGTCGTAGTCCAATCCTGAGTATGTCGACTCGGGATCCAGTGCTAGATACGAGAGCGGCGTTAAAGAGGCCAATGCTCACGTATATAAGTCTCAGATATTTGATATATCTTATTATCCTATGCTACACGTTTTACTTACGTTCCTATATTACACATATAAGATAGCATCATTGCCGCTAGTTCGTTTTATAATATGTTCATATATACGAACGGTACTGTTATCGTACAACAGTAATAATAAAGCAGCATTAATACACAACTCAAGCATATTAATTCACACAAGCAGACATTCAATCTTATCACAGATTTTCACACAATGTCTGAACTGAGGAAATCCTCAGAGACAATCAAGCCACATAAATAACATACCGTTCACCCTGAAAGTATTACGGTGGAGTATGATTCAGCTAGATCCGATGCTCCTCGTGTCGTCTCTAGCAGTCTAACAATACATAACGCTACTGATTAGAATCCCGTATAACAACTTAACTCTACGGTACCCCGTACCGTCGCTACTACCTCCCGGTTAATCCCCCGTTATTAACTGTCAACGTTTGTCGGGTTTTCGGCTTAACTCGGAATTTGGAGAAACGTCATATTTCATGCGTGATTACGTCGAGTATATTAATATACTTAACTTTAAACGTTTATTATCGCATGTAACTTAATATACCCTTGTATATTATATAGTTTGTTTCTATATTCGCATGTATAATCCTTAATCATATATCATACATTTTACCTTAGTATTTATTTTCCTAAGGTTAGTTTTCCCCATTTAATGTAGTATAATTCATCTGTAAAAATACTTTGAACTATATACATCCTCATATACATTTTTCTTGTGTACGTATATATTTACCACATAGGTAAGTTCCATGAGTTATAAACTCTTATATTATATGTTACATTTTTATCATCTTTTATTAGATGATTATTCCCCTTTAGTTGTACTATATTATACAACTTACATTAAGATTACTATCCTAATATTATGTAACATTTTATGTTGTATCTTTACAACTCCCAAGGTTTAATCAACAAATACCTTAGTTTATAAATCCTATTTATTTATAGTTTGTCACATTACTTAATGTGAATATCCTTACTTATTTTAATTCCATTAAAACCACCTTTATACCATATAATTGTTATAACATTTATAACATAGTAGACCATAGTCTAAAATTCATTTTCCAACTCTTATTAATATTTCGGTACAGCCCTTGAATTTATTTAAATTCTATTTTGACCACATGACATTATGTAATGTTATACCATATACTAATATCATATATTATGATATTTTTATTCCCTTTAATTCATAACCTATAGTTTTTATACAAAACTATTATATATTGCCGCATAGGCACATATATTAAACCTTATTCTTTTCTATAAACCATAGTTTCCTTTATTTACAAAATCACCCCATTATTTATACCATGTTATATATACCATTTAATATAACATTTCTAACTTATAAAAGGGTATAACCTATGGTAATATTTTGTAAAATTCCGAACAGGCCCATATATGTTCTATAATTGCCATTTGGCCCAATTTATAACATATAGTTTAATAATTCATTAAAACTATATTATACATATATCTCAATAAATACCTTATATAATTCTAAAAATCACCAAATTTTACCAAAGGGTTATAATTACCTTATTAACCCATATACTTTCGGTATTTACTATACCACCACATATATTTCTCCAAAGTGTCATAATGACATAATAACTATATATTATACATATATAGTTTATTTTAATTCCAAAAAAATCAACCCATAAATTCCTAAAAATTCCTAATAGCCCATGGGTGTTTATAATACCATTATACACCCTTTATTTTCGGTAATAACATATATACCACATATGTTATAAAGTTGTTACAATTAAGTACATAACTTATTATAAAACCTTAAATAAGTTATCTAGCTTATTTAATTTGGTCAAAACCTACCATATGGTCAAGGTTGACCACCTTAATACTTCCTTGACCATTAATCCCCATATATTACGGTTTATACCCATATCTTTTCAGAAATTACCATTTAACCCCAAAACTTTATATAATCTTATAATTTTTATATAAAGTTATTTAAACCTCTAATTTTGGCTTTATTAATATATAGCCCCCAAATTTAATTTATTTACACTATAACCCCAATATTTGCGGTAATGCATATTTAGCACCTAAACTTAATTAAAAGCTTATAAATGCATAAATAAAATGGCCTAAAGTACATGGCCTTATTACAAACATTGGCTTATAAAATAAATTACACATAAATGCCCAAAGTACTATAAACTCTCGGCCCTTACCATATATTTTCTTTATTTACCAATTTTCCACATAATGTCTTAAATTTGACAATTATGCTTATTAATTAGTTATATAAATTTATTAAACCATTCCTTAACCACCTAAGGTCAAAATAAGACCTTAATTAACCATTCACTCACGGCACAATATATATACATATGTATAAACACATATTAATATACCAAGTGAAGGTTTAAGTGATTTATACCTTGTTTTTGCCTAGTTTAAGCCTTGTTTGGCCACGCCCAGCTTAGGATAAAATTTCCACAGCATTATTTACATGTTTTCAAACAGCAATTAAGGCATGATTAGTCTCCAAGCAAGATCTAACCATAAGAAGTGTTTAATGTCAATTTTCAAGGTAAAATTTACCTCAAAATGCCAAGGTAAATAAGGTTGGTCACGGCCTGTTTTTACAGTAGGCAAAGAGTGTTAAAAGAGCTACTAAAACCAAGCTTTAAACTGGTATAACTCAGATTAGAAGATGGCTAATCTTTACCTTGTTTAAAATGCCTAAAATGGTGTTTTAGGCTTGGATCTGGTTATACTTCGAAGCTCTTGATGTACCAACTGAATAAGTATGTTAAGATGAAGATTATAAGCTTAGAAACAAAGTTTCACAGCCGAATTTGAAGGGAATCAAAAGATATGTGCTTAAAGCACATTTTTACCTTAAAGGATGATTTTTGTGTTCTTAGCTCCAAGAACCCTTACCAACGAATTTGAACTCTTACTCTAACATCCACACACTGAGATTGAGCCATGGGAAGAGTATAGAAGTTAGCTCATAAGATAGCCCTTGAAGAAAGGAAGAAAATGAGCTATTTTATGCCTTAAACCATTACCTTAGGTGAATTAGGTTGGTTTCCTTGCTAGATAGCTTCAAAGCTCAACAATGGTGAGGTTGGGAGCATGTGAGCTCGGCTGGGACAGAAGGAAGGAGCAAGGAGTCGTTGGAGACAAGAGATAAGGGAGGGATAATGAAGAAATAAGGAAAAGGTAAGTTAAAGTATTAATTTCTTATTAAATGGAAAAGTAACACTCCACTAAGTCTCCTTTTGTCAATAATTCAGTTCAATCAGGCTCCCCCTGCCTTGTGGCTGCCGACTCAATGGAATCCAAGGGTCAACTTTGACCTCTTGACCATTCTTGGTCAACGTTGACTCAAACGGGCCCCCCTTTAGGGTTTTATTAATATTTTAATATTAAATTTGTAAAATTTGCAAATTTCTGGAATTAAATTCCTAATATGTTATAATATGATATATTAGCATATTTATAGGTAATTATAACCTTTAAGCCCATTTAAAAGCAATTTAAAAATTTAGAACAAAACAAAAACGTGCTTTAAGGAATTTTAGTGCACATTTTGAGTCGCAGGGTGTTTTCTGAGCTCTGTTTTCTTTGAGAATTGTTTTTTTGTGTTCCTTACATGATATTTGATCATGGTATCCAATTTTATATCATTTAGAGGTCATTAGACCTTTAAGGTTCCCTTAGAGCACATTTTTGCCCTACTTGACCTTGAAGCATGAAAATGCTTGTTCTTTGTGTTGGAGTGTTGTCCAACAATTGTTATATGTTTAGTAATGTGTTAATAAGCTTAGGACAAATTTTTAGGTCCTAAGTAGTTCATTTGGGTATTTATTTACCCTAAACAGTCAAAGGGTGCAAAGTCTTGCTTTGTGTTGACCACTGTTGTTCTCAGTTGACTTTTAAGGCACGTTTAGGCCTTAGTCAATGTGATTAGATGTTTAATCCATCTTAGATCATTAGTAGATCATTTAATTAAGTTTTTAAGGTTAGGGGTATTTCAGTCTACCCCCCTTAAAAAGGCTTCGTCCCGAAGTCCTTACTCATCAACAGTTCACCTAAGGAATCCAGTTCCACTAAGTAATCACAGACAGATCATCACTAGGGAGTACATCCCACTACGTTCAGATCTAGTCTATATGTATTACATTTGATACAGCAATAATCTCATTCCATATAGTCAATAATCATGACACATTCATTGATAACAGCACTAAACAAGGTGCAAAGCTCATTCATACACAGCACAGACAAGGTGCAAACTCAATCATACACACACTAGACAAGGTGCAAAACTCAATCATACACAGCACTAGACAAGGTGCAAAACTCAATCATACACAGCACTAGACAAGGTGCAAAACCAACCAGAAGTACTCAAAGGTGTCTCACAAGGGGTACTCCACGCACCCCTATTCATATGCAAGTATCTCGCGAGGATACCTCTACACCACTCCGCGTGTATGTGTATGCATATCTTTAACGATGGCAAATCACAGGGAAGCAGTCATGAAGACCAGGACTTGACGATCCCCACCCCATGCTAACCAACGTCAACCACCCGTGGACACACGGTTTAGTAACGAAGGACACTGCGGTCCACGGCTCCTCGGACAGTATCACCTTATTTCCTTAATCACCCGCAGACACACCGGTCAAATGACAAAGGGCTCTGCGGTCCACGGCTCTTTGGGTGATGTCACTCGCAGACACACCGGTCTAATGACAAAGGACTCCACGGTCCACGGCTCTTCGAGTGACGCCCTAAATTCCAATTTCTATTCATATCTGTGTCCACTTGTAGGAAGTTTCGAGAGTCATTCAACCCCGACGTGGTCGGCGTCAGTGTTGAACTATCTCTCACCTCAATTTGTGTTCGGTTTCGCTTGATCGGACCAGGATCAAGTTCAACTTCCCACGTCAATTTCAATCAATCAATTGTTTATTCACTTTTAATCTTGTTTCCTCTTGATATTTGCCACCTTGTGTCCCATAGATACACAAGTCAACTAGTGTAATCAATCTAATCACCGGCATATAGGATCATGTATCCTAACCATGTACCAAGTTCATTCAACTTATAATTATTCATACAACTCCTAGAGGATTTACCTCCACTAGGTTACACATCGGTCTCATGCCGATTCACTCATCGCATTCCAATAATCGGTTTCATACCGAGTCATGAATCATATAGTATGGAGTTTTCTACTCCTTCTATTTGAAATCTCCCATCGGAGTTACCAGATAGACCTACTTGAACTCTCAACCGGAGATAACAAGTTAGGCGTTTATGTGTTTAATGTTCGCACGTTTGCATAAATAATCGGAATTAGGATAAGAACACTCTATCTGTTCCCCTTTCCTATTCGCCACAGGAATGCGAAATAAATATATATATATATTCATACACATAATACATCACAATATTACCTCATAATCACATCATAATACACTCACACATAATACACATCTACACATAATATACACATCATACTTACACTCACTATATCTATACAATACTTATATCTCATCTATCAATCTATACGCACGTACACGTATATAAGCGTGCAATTCTACCCCCCTTAAAAGGGATTACGCCCACGTAATCTACGAATATGTCATCTTGAAGTAATAAGTACAAGATGTTCCACTCATATGGAATATTCGTGCACTGATGTGCTACGTATACATTACCCTTTTCCTCGGGTCGGGCTTTAGCCACTCTGGCTATACTACCTATGTCGGTTAGGTATATGTATGTTCATGTATGGTTTGATCGGGAGATGTAAACACATCGTTTGTTTTCCCAAATCTGTTAGGTATGTCTATCCTATGTGCTATGGGCCCACTCGCTCTGCAAGCAGTATGCCCAACTACTTTAGGGTTAGGTTACCCTTTTAAGTAGCAGCTTCATGCTGGTTTCTACTCCACGTGACGGTGTTTTCTACACGGTCTTCCATAATTATGGTCATGGAGGAAACTATATCGCTGCGTGGTATCATCATTACACACGCTAATTATTTCAACTGGTTATTCTATTCAGTCTTCCTGAATCCTATGCATGCTCATGGTATATTCCCAAGAGTTCATGCCTCCCTACCGAACTAACCGTCGGTGTAAGGGTTGTCGAGCTATGTTCTAGCACCTAGTGCTCGTAGTAGTCGTGTCTAAAATCTCAAGGCGAGTCTGATATGCGCAACTAACTGGCGCCTCATCAAGACCCAAGTTATTTCCTTCTGAGATGGGTTCATTCCTTAGGTACCTTATAGGTCCTCTTTTACTGGTGTGAACTCGTATCCCTCGTGTGTTGGTATTTTAGTACCCACACATATGTTCATCCCTCTTCTCAATTAGGGGAATCCATTTGCCTTTCTGCTCTTCCACTTTCTGATTCTCAGCAACATAATTCAGTTAACAGTTATTATAATGGTCGCTTTGTTGCGCACCATGTACCAGTCGATTGGACGGTTATCCGCCATTGTGGTTTGCATGGGGTATTTAATCTCCAGCTTAGAGGATCTCTTATAATGCTCGCTTTTGCCCTTCGTCTGTTGTAAATATACAATACGACTGTGGCTTTAGCTTGGCATTCGTTTTCTGTTCGACCCTAATTGGTACTAACATACTAACGTTTTTCTGGCTTGAGCATGTGGTTATTATTATTTAATGCGACATCATCGCAGCGCCTTCAGCGCATGGTATAACTCTGTCTGTGCCCCCTTTTTGGGTAGCATCTAATATCACAAAGGTTTCTCTAATATAACTTCCTTAGATACCACAATTTCTCTTCTCATTCATGGGTTCAACTTGCCATTACCATTAAATTGGCCTTGGTTTCCTCGTTTACTAAAATCCTCAAAACTTGTATTCTAACTCATCCACTATGGTGTTGCGTCCTTATATCATTTTATTATCAAGCTATCCTTGATTTCCCCTAACCTAGTTGGTTTGACTGAGATCTCTCTCGTCAATTCATGGTTTACCTAGTCAGGACTCCATTCACTGACTCAGACACAGAGTGGACTACCCCCTGGGTCCTCACACTACTCGTTTACATACATGGGGTACCATACTGATACATTACTACTTACCCAATTAACTCAATGTAAGTTTCGTCAGGCCCACAAGCTCCTAGGAGTGTGGTCGTCCCATGTCTCGTTTAGTGCACTCGTAGTGTTCGTACCCGGTGATTATCGTACTCTTAGTCCCGGTAATTTATGTTTAAGTAACTATGCTGCCAATTCTTACCTTTAATGTGAGAATGGCTCTAATACTAGGTTCTATGGTTTCCTTTATTAATCTGTATTTCCCTTATCTTCTCTAAGATAGGTGTTTACGACTTATCGTCATAATACTGGTTTTCCACATGCTCGTCAACAGGTATCCGTGAGTGGGGATCAGTAACTACTTATTATCTATCTCGTTCACTCCTAGGCTGTTAACGCCTTCAGATATGAGTTTTCAGTTCTAAAACTCCACCCAATCCATTGGGTTACACCCTCTATTGTAATATGGACTCCATGACAAGGGTTGACACCTCGTGTTTCTCCTGCCTTATGGTAGTCCCTTTTTAGCCTGATTTAATCAGCATTTGTGATTCATCACCTTTGTTCAGGTACAATGCTTATTCTGATAATTAAACGATTGTTGGTCTTACTATTTAATTTAATCCTAGTTGGTTCTAATACTTTCTCCTCAGGTTACAATTGGATACCCACAACTTAATGAGTTCCTCTAATCATTGCTCTCCATTGTGTAGTCCTTATCCACTGCCCTCCGTACGGGAGTTTAGCAGCTTAATGGATTAACAACACTCCCCGGTATGTGAGGTGCGGCATAACATCGGCCCTTTTATTGCACGTTCACATCTGTCTATTAAATTGTTTTTTTTTAACAATCAAAATAGTTTGTCATAACGATACTTGTCTATTATTCTCATCCACTCAATCGGATAGGTTTTATTTAGAGTCTTGGCTCATATAGCTCACTTCTTGCCCTCTGGCAATGTTCGATGGTAGTGGTTTAACCACAAGTGTCGCGCACTCCCTAAATATGGTTATGCTGGTCCTGAAGACTCGACACTCCCCACCGGTAATGATTGACGTTTAATGTCCATACCGGCACTGGGGTTAGGCTTGTAGACACTAATTATCGTTATTCTCATTTGCTCCCCTTTTAATACTCTACTAAATGGTGTATTATTTTCAGGTTTAATGGTCAGACCGGCTAGGTCTTCCCGAGGTTTTATCGACCTCCAACCCAAGGGTTTCGTACCCTGCCTTTAAGAAGGCTATGTCCCACTACATTGCATTACGGACTCACATAAAAGTTTAGTGCTTATTGGTAACTGCCTGGACCACTCGGTCTTTTAGGGTTAGTTTATCGTTGCTGCACTTGCTGTGGCAAGTGCGCAAGGCAGGTTGAAATTTAAGGTTTTGGTTAATGTGGCACTTGCGGTGGCAAGTGCGCCATGCAGACTGAGCCACCAGTACGGTGTGTCAGTGCAGTGTTATTCCCTAATCGGGTTGCTGTTCTAGTCAAAAGTTCTCATTCAAATTAATACAGTCTCACTCCCGCACTCGTTCCCACAAGTTTACCGTGGTAGTAAGGTCTTACTTTCCTCACGAGGCGTTGCATGATAGCGACTTAGCGAGTTCTTGTTTCTACAGTTCTCCTGATCTATCCTCATGCACGTCGGGCCATCATGAACCTTCAGTGTTGCATGGTTTTCGAGTTACTCGCTTCGGGTGAGACTTCTAAAGGTAACTCCTTCCGTCTGTTACATATCTCATAAACTAATCATTACTCGTGGTTCCTACCTCTTTCCCCTCAAGCGCACCATCGGTGCTTTCCTGGATGTAAGACAGGGTCGCCTTGCTTATAGCAAGCTAGCCCCATTAGTCCTACAGGAATTTTCTCCTCAAACTTGGTTTATTATTTATCTCATCCTCGTATGGTAGACATTATGTCATTACCAGGACCCCCGGTCCTAAACATTACATCAAAGCACAAAGTCTTATTTTCTACATTTAACATAATCCTCTTAGCATCCACATCGGGTCTTCCCGATCAGGAGAGTTATCTCCGTGGTGTTTCCCATTTCATTGTCTCACTACATGGTACTCGTGGCACGGGCTGCGGCGGGTGGGGTACCATTACAAATTTCCCGGGATGTTCTCCCATCAAGTGCGAGCGTTTCATACAGTCTTCGCGTTACTTGGGGTTGCTGGACCCTCACCACCTTCCGCTGCTCCGTGTTCTTCCTTAGTACTGTTACCCAGACCTCTCCCTGACATATGTCAAGAGGACGGGTTATACCTTTACTTGGTCTAATACTATAGTCTCGGTTGTTTAATATTGAAGTGCCTCCACGGCTATGGTGTGCAAGCCTTGGGCATTGCAACGACCCCGCAAGGTCACGTATCCTCACAACGTTTCCCGTATTCCCAAAACCTATGCTCACTGTATAAATCCTACTATCTCTTGTCATCAGAGCGGTACTCCGCTCTGATACCACTTTTGTAACACCCCTACTCTAATCGGCTCCTAACTATCTTACTTAACATTATAATCGCAGCGGTAATCTCAACAATTGTACTACTGGTGTCACCGTTCTTACTCGCCCATACGAGTAATAACGTGCTTACTGATATATTCTTAAATACGAAACAATTTCCCACAGTGACGACGAGAGAAGGTCTAACCTTCCCAAACCAATATAAAATACATTCACAGTGAGCATTCTAAGTATCCCAATCCTATACACGTTTCTAGGTTTGTATCGAAATGCAACAGTGCATATTAAAACACTGTGATTAAACTACCCAGCGCGTCCCTCTCTTTGCCGACACCGGAAAGCTGCATACCTGCAAAATGGTTGTTTTGGTATGGAATCAGCCCCTGCTGAGTATGTTACTACATGACTGTCATGCCCCCTCGGACCCTCAGTTAATTGGTCGAGAGCATGCAATTCATTTTCATGCAAGTAGTTTAATGTTAAAACTGTAAAGCAACAATATATATTGCAGTAAACTCAAATAACAAACAAGCCCCGGCTTCACACATCGCATCGTAATAAACCACTGAAAGCGTTACAACGCTTATATGAGTACAGAGACTCCATTCCAACAAACACTTAATAGTTCATAATTGAGTACGGCGACTCACTCGACCAAACAATCCACCATAATCTACACATGAGTACTGCGACTCGACTCAACCAGTTCACAACACACAATATGAGCACAATGGCTCGTTCAAACAAATCCACCAACATACCACACATAATTACAAAGCATAACCACTGAGCAACAAGGCGAAACAACGAGAGTTATAAACAGGTATAATTACTCGTCTTTGGCGTACGAGCCCAAATAATGTTCGTCTAATGTACGAGCTAGTATAGTCGTTCGTAATTGTTCAGTCATGTCTAATGACAACGTCTCGTTAGAACAACGTGTCTCTAAGTTACCCATCTCTTATGGCGGGTCACCCACGGCAATAGCCACTCCAGCGGTAGAGTCTCCGACCTACGAACAATCTGTAGTTCGTTGGGAATTTATCCAGATACTTACGGTTACCACACGGTATCCTAGTATCGTTAATGGATCACAGTTCACAGCAAGAGCCACATCCTCTTGATAAACTTATCTAAACCATCGCATCGTTTTACCTTTTTTTTCCTAACACAGCAGACTAAGGTCGTAGTCCAATCCTGAGTATGTCGACTCGGGATCCAGTGCTAGATACGAGAGCGGCGTTAAAGAGGCCAATGCTCCGTATATAAGTCTCAGATATTTTATATATCTTATTATCCTAATGCTACAACGTTTTACTTACGTTCCTTATATTACACATATAAGATAGCATCATTGCCGCTAGTTCGTTTTATAATATGTTCATATATACGAACGGTACTGTTATCGTACAACAGTAATAATAAAGCAGCATTAATACACAACTCAAGCATATTAATTCACACAAGCAGACATTCAATCTTATCACAGATTTTCACACAATGTCTGAACTGAGGAAATCCTCAGAGACAATCAAGCCACATAAATAACATACCGTTCACCCTGAAAGTATTACGGTGGAGTATGATTCAGCTAGATCCGATGCTCCTCGTGTCGTCTCTAGCAGTCTAACAATACATAACACTACTGATTAGAATCCCGTATAACAACTTAACTCTACGGTACCCCGTACCGTCGCTACTACCTCCCGGTTAATCCCCCGTTATTAACTGTCAACGTTTGTCGGGTTTTCGGCTTAACTCGGAATTTGGAGAAACGTCATATTTCATGCGTGATTACGTCGAGTATATTAATATACTTAACTTTAAACGTTTATTATCGCATGTAACTTAATATACCCTTGTATATTATATAGTTTGTTTCTATATTCGCATGTATAATCCTTAATCATATATCATACATTTTACCTTAGTATTTATTTTCCTAAGGTTAGTTTTTCCCCATTTAATGTAGTATAATTCATCTGTAAAAATACTTTGAACTATATACATCCTCATATACATTTTTCTTGTGTACGTATATATTTACCACATAGGTAAGTTCCATGAGTTATAAACTCTTATATTATATGTTACATTTTTATCATCTTTTATTAGATGATTATTCCCCTTTAGTTGTACTATATTATACAACTTACATTAAGATTACTATCCTAATATTATGTAACATTTTATGTTGTATCTTTACAACTCCCAAGGTTTAATCAACAATACCTTAGTTTATAAATCCTATTTATTTATAGTTTGTCACATTACTTAATGTGAATATCCTTACTTATTTTAATTCCATTAAAACCACCTTTATACCATATAATTGTTATAACATTTATAACATAGTAGACCATAGTCTAAAATTCATTTTCCAACTCTTATTAATATTTCGGTACAGCCCTTGAATTTATTTAAATTCTATTTTGACCACATGACATTATGTAATGTTATACCATATACTAATATCATATATTATGATATTTTTATTCCCTTTAATTCATAACCTATAGTTTTTATACAAAACTATTATATATTGCCGCATAGGCACATATATTAAACCTTATTCTTTTCTATAAACCATAGTTTCCTTTATTTACAAAATCACCCCATTATTTATACCATGTTATATATACCATTTAATATAACATTTCTAACTTATAAAAAGGTATAACCTATGGTAATATTTTGTAAAATTCCGAACAGCCCATATATGTTCTATAATTGCCATTTGGCCCAATTTATACATATAGTTTAATAATTCATTAAAACTATATATTATACATATATCTCAATAAATACCCTTATATAATTCTAAAAATCACCAAATTTTACCAAAGGGTTATAATTACCTTATTAACCCATATACTTTCGGTATTTACTATACCACCACATATATTTCTCCAAAGTGTCATAATGACATAATAACTATATATTATACATATATAGTTTATTTTAATTCCAAAAAATCAACCCAATAAATTCCTAAAAATTCCTAATAGCCCATGGGTGTTTATAATACCATTATACACCCTTTATTTTCGGTAATAACATATATACCACATATGTTATAAAGTTGTTACAATTAAGTACATAACTTATTATAAACCTTAAATAAGTTATCTAGCTTATTTAATTTGGTCAAAACCTACCATATGGTCAAGGTTGACCACCTTAATACTTCCTTGACCATTAATCCCCATATATTACGGTTTATACCCATATCTTTTCAGAAATTACCATTTAACCCCAAACTTTATATAATCTTATAATTTTATATAAAGTTATTTAAACCTCTAATTTTTGGCTTTATTAATATATAGCCCCCAAATTTAATTTATTTACACTATAACCCCAATAATTTGCGGTAATGCATATTTAGCACCTAAACTTAATTAAAAGCTTATAAATGCATAAATAAAATGGCCTAAAGTACATGGCCTTATTACAAACATTGGCTTATAAAATAAATTACACATAAATGCCCAAAAGTACTATAAACTCTCGGCCCTTACCATATATTTCTTTATTTACCAATTTTCCACATAATGTCTTAAATTTGACAATTATGCTTATTAATTAGTTATATAAATTTATTAAACCATTCCTTAACCACCTAAGGTCAAAATAAGACCTTAATTAACCATTCACTCACGGCACAATATATATACATATGTATAAACACATATTAATATACCAAGTGAAGGTTTAAGTGATTTATACCTTTTTTTGCCTAGTTTAAGCCTTGTTTGGCCACGCCCAGCTTAGGATAAAATTTCCACAGCATTATTTACATGTTTTCAAACAGCAATTAAGGCATGATTAGTCTCCAAGCAAGATCTAACCATAAGAAGTGTTTAATGTCAATTTTCAAGGTAAAATTTACCTCAAAATGCCAAGGTAAATAAGGTTGGTCACGGCCTGTTTTTACAGTAGGAAAGAGTGTTAAAAGAGCTACTAAAACCAAGCTTTAAACTGGTATAACTCAGATTAGAAGATGGCTAATCTTTACCTTGTTTAAAATGCCTAAAATGGTGTTTTAGGCTTGGATCTGGTTATACTTCGAAGCTCTTGATGTACCAACTGAATAAGTATGTTAAGATGAAGATTATAAGCTTAGAAACAAAGTTTCACAGCCGAATTTGAAGGGAATCAAAAGATATGTGCTTAAAGCACATTTTTACCTTAAAGGATGATTTTTGTGTTCTTAGCTCCAAGAACCCTTACCAACGAATTTGAACTCTTACTCTAACATCCACACACTGAGATTGAGCCATGGGAAGAGTATAGAAGTTAGCTCATAAGATAGCCCTTGAAGAAAGGAAGAAAATGAGCTATTTTATGCCTTAAACCATTACCTTAGGTGAATTAGGTTGGTTTTTCCTTGCTAGATAGCTTCAAAGCTCAACAATGGTGAGGTTGGGAGCATGTGAGCTCGGCTGGGACAGAAGGAAGGAGCAAGGAGTCGTTGGAGACAAGAGATAAGGGAGGGATAATGAAGAAAATAAGGAAAAGGTAAGTTAAAGTATTAATTTCTTATTAAATGGAAAAGTAACACTCCACTAAGTCTCCTTTTGTCAATAATTCAGTTCAATCAGGCTCCCCCTGCCTTGTGGCTGCCGACTCAATGGAATCCAAGGGGTCAACTTTGACCTCTTGACCATTCTTGGTCAACGTTGACTCTAACGGGCCCCCCTTTAGGGTTTTATTAATATTTTAATATTAAATTTGTAAAAATTTGCAAATTTCTGGAATTAAATTCCTAATATGTTATAATATGATATATTAGCATATTTATAGGTAATTATAACCTTTAAGCCCATTAAAAGCCAATTTAGAAGGCAATTACACAAAACGTGCTTTAAGGAATTTTAGTGCACATTTTGAGTCGCAGGGTGTTTCTGAGCTCTGTTTTCTTTGAGAATTGTTTTGTTGTGTTCCTTACATGATATTTGATCATGGTATCCAATTTTATATCATTTAGAGGTCATTAGACCTTTAAGGTTCCCTTAGAGCACATTTTTGCCCTACTTGACCTTGAAGCATGAAAATGCTTGTTCTTTGTGTTGGAGTGTTGTACAACAATTGTAATATGTTTAGTAATGTGTTAATAAGCTTAGGACAAATTTTTAGGTCCTAAGTAGTTCATTTGGGTATTTATTTACCCTAAACAGTCAAAGGTGCAAAGTCTTGCTTTGTGTTGACCACTGTTGTTCTCAGTTGACTTTTAAGGCACGTTTAGGCCTTAGTCAATGTGATTAGATGTTTAATCCATCTTAGATCATTAGTAGATCATTTAATTAAGTTTTTAAGGTTAGGGGTATTTCAGTCTACCCCCCTTAAAAAGGCTTCGTCCCGAAGTCCTTACTCATCAACAGTTCACCTAAGGAATCCAGTTCCACTAAGTAATCACAGACAGATCATCACTAGGGAGTACATCCCACTACGTTCAGATCTAGTCTATATGTATTACATTTGATACAGCAATAATCTCATTCCATATAGTCAATAATCATGACACATTCATTGATAAACAGCACTAAACAAGGTGCAAAGCTCATTCATACACAGCACTAGACAAGGTGCAAAACTCAATCATACACAGCACTAGACAAGGTGCAAAACTCAATCATACACAGCACTAGACAAGGTGCAAAACCAACCAGAAGTACTCAAAGGTGTCTCACAAGGGGTACTCCACGCACCCCTATTCATATGCAAGTATCTCGCGAGGATACCTCTACACCACTCCGCGTGTATGTGTATGCATATCTTTAACGATGGCAAATCACAGGGAAGCAGTCATGAAGACCAGGACTTGACGATCCCCAACCCCATGCTAACCAACGTCAACCACCCGTGGACACACCGGTTTAGTAACGAAGGACACTGCGGTCCACGGCTCCTCGGACAGTATCACCTTATTTCCTTAATCACCCGCAGACACACCGGTCAAATGACAAAGGGCTCTGCGGTCCACGGCTCTTTGGGTGATGTCACTCGCAGACACACCGGTCTAATGACAAAGGACTCCACGGTCCACGGCTCTTCGAGTGACGCCCTAAATTCCAATTTCTATTCATATCTGTGTCCACTTGTAGGAAGTTTCGAGAGTCATTCAACCCCGACGTGGTCGGCGTCAGTGTTGAACTATCTCTCACCTCAATTTGTGTTCGGTTTTGCTTGATCGGACCAGGATCAAGTTCAACTTCCCACGTCAATTTCAATCAATCAATTGTTTATTCACTTTTAATCTTGTTTCCTCTTGATATTTGCCACCTTGTGTCCCATAGATACACAAGTCAACTAGTGTAATCAATCTAATCACCGGCATATAGGATCATGTATCCTAACCATGTACCAAGTTCATTCAACTTATAATTATTCATACAACTCCTAGAGGATTTACCTCCACTAGGTTACACATCGGTCTCATGCCGATTCACTCATCGCATCCCAATAATCGGTTTCATACCGAGTCATGAATCATATAGTATGGAGTTTTCTACTCCTTCTATTTGAAATCTCCCATCGGAGTTACCAGATAGACCTACTTGAACTCTCAACGGAGATAACAAGTTAGGCGTTTATGTGTTTAATGTTCGCAACGTTTGCATAAATAATCGGAATTAGGATAAGAACACTCTATCTGTTCTCCCTTTCCTATTCGCCACAGGAATGCGAACTAAAATATATATATATTCATACACAATAATCATCAATATTACCTCAAGTAATATAACACAGTCATAATACTTGTACTCTACGTACAATAATAGTTTGCAGTATGTGTACCATGCGTTACGTACTCCTACGTACGGTATATTTTAAGCGTGCACAATCGCTCTACCCCCCTTAAAAGGGATTACGCCCACGTAATCTACGAATATGTCATCTTGAAGTAATAAGTACAAGATGTTCCACTCATATGGAATATTCGTGCACTGATGTGCTACGTATACATTACCCTTTTCTTCTCAGGTCGGGCTTTAGCCACTCTGGCTATACTACCTATGTCGGTTAGGTATATGTATGTTCATGTATGGTTTGATCGGGAGATGTAAACACATCGTTTGTTTTCCAAATCTGTTAGGTATGTCTATCCTATGTGCTATGGGCCCACTCGCTCTGCAAGCAGTATGCCCAACTACTTTAGGGTTAGGTTACCCTTTTAAGTAGCAGCTTCATGCTGGTTTCTACTCCACGTGACGGTGTTTTCTACACGGTCTTCCATAATTATGGTCATGGAGGAAACTATATCGCTGCGTGGTATCATCATTACACACGCTAATTATTTCAACTGGTTATTTTATTCAGTCTTCCTGAATCCTATGCATGCTCATGGTATATTCCCAAGAGTTCATGCCTCCCTACCGAACTAACCGTCGGTGTAAGGGTTGTCGAGCTATGTTCTAGCACCTAGTGCTCGTAGTAGTCGTGTCTAAAATCTCAAGGCGAGTCTGATATGCGCAACTAACTGGCGCCTCATGACCCCAAGTTATTTCTTCTGAGATGGGTTCATTCCTTAGGTACCTTATAGGTCCTCTTTTACTGGTGTGAACTCGTATCCCTCGTGTGTTGGTATTTTAGTACCCACCATATGGTTCATCCCTCTTCTCAATTAGGGGAATCCATTTGCCTTTCTGCTCTTCCACTTTCTGATTCTCAGCAACATAA